>JARFJA010000072.1:0-174506 GCA_036326145.1 Rhagophthalmus giganteus | reverse complement strand
TCTTGCGATCCGCACGATTAATGAAATTGCGTCGATGGACGAGCCGATTTATTTGGCCGTGATGGTCTTTCTGTTTTATCTAATCGGATGGTTTTTGGGGAACTTAATTTGACAATCGACGGCTCTTGCAGTCTACAGAGAAGGACGAGCCGAAGCGTTCCATTTTGTGTCGGTCCTCTTTCGATCCGCACGATTAATGAAATCGCGTCGATGGACGAACCGATTTGTTTGGCCGTGATGGTCTTTCTGTTTTATCTAATCGGATGGTTTTTGGGGAACTTATTTGACAATTGACGGCTCTTGGAGTCTACAGAGAAGGACGAGCCGAAGCGTTCCATTTTGTGTCGGTCCTCTTTCGATCCGCACGATTAATGAAATCGCGTCGATGGACGAACCGATTTGTTTGGCCGTGATGGTCTTTCTGTTTTATCTAATCGGATGGTTTTTGGGGAACTTATTTGACAATCGACGGCTCTTGGAGTCTACAGAGAAGGACGAGCCGAAGCGTTCCATTTTGTGTCGGTCCTCTTTCGATCCGCACGATTAATGAAATCGCGTCGATGGACGAACCGATTTGTTTGGCCGTGATGGTCTTTCTGTTTTATCTAATCGGATGGTTTTTGGGGAACTTAATTTGACAATCGACAGAGAAGGATGAGCCGAAGTATTCGTGTTGTTGTCCGTGTTTCAGCGAAACCTATTTTTGGAAAAATACACGGAAGTTAAAGAGGAGGGAGACATCGGCAGCCCAGCTCGATGCTTGCGAAGGGAACGAACAGCTAGAAATTTGCCGAACAAAATTCGCTGGCACTCGTTCGAAACGAAACGGTTTTTTTTTGGGGGGGGGCTCCTCCGATTAATTTGGAAACCTGGGCCTTTTCCACGGTCGTCAACGACGCGATGTTGTCCGTCGAGTGAGCGATCGAGGGAATTTCGTCGAATTTAAACGCGGCCGTAGGCGCGTTGCGTAAGAGACAAAATTGGACTAATTAAGGCGGTCGTGTGAGCGCGAAGAACCCGTTCTTCTTAATAGACGTTTCGTGCGGTAGCATCCTCGTTCCATTAATCCATTTGTTCTCCTCTCAAAAGTGCACGTTTTAATTTTAATAATATACAACAATTTCGTCAGGTATTTCGGTAACACTCCCGCTGACATTTAAACGTTCTTACGAGCAGCTCCGTTTGATGGACGTTCAGGATTTTAAATTGGATTATCCGCGGTGTCGGCGATGATTTCCCTCGAGACTTTCTATCGTAATAAACGAGCGTCGCAACCTTGATATACTATTTGATATTTAGCAACGCTGGGGCGTTGCCCTCAACGTCGTGCATCTCTCGCGGCGCGTTGCCGCGGCACTGCCCATTATAAAAGGACCGGCCGACGTGCGAGCGCGGCCCGTTGTTTCGAAAGCCGAAGCGGAACCCGGGCGCCGCGTCCCCTAAAATTCGTACGGGGCGGGGAGGGCGCTCTTGCCGCGGATTCGTGCGTCTCCGGAATTTCGGTCTTCCCACGGACGGAGGACGTTGCGACAATTTCTTTTGGGCCGCTTTATTTTCCTGGGACTTTTTTTTGGGGGGGCGGAGGGGGAGATTTCTGCGTTTCGACTCCGGAGGTGCGGCGCCGCGAGAATGGCCCGAGTATTTTGGCGGCGACGGTCTTTCGCGACCGATTCGCGGTCGTGGGCGCGGCCTTCGGCGTGGGGCTCGAAGATTACGGAAGTAACCGAGGTTAGGATGGAATTGCGAGCGCGACGTCGCGCCGGCCCGAAGGGAGCGATGGCCCGACTCGGATCGGGAGGGCTTCGCAGCGAACCGCGGTCGCCCTCTCTTTCTTTGGCTCGTCTCACGTCGAAAGTCCGAGATGCGGATCGCCCCGTGACCGCGTCGGGGGCGCTTGCGACGCCACCCGACACGAAGCGCCCCCCATCGTCGTCTTGCCGTTAACGGAGACGTTTCTTCGAACGTCGTCGGACGCGAACGCGCGAAATTTGACCGTAACCTCGGGTACATATTTCGTTTCGATTGTTTGTAGCAGATAATTCGCCTCGCGACGATTAAACGCACGCAATTTCCTCGGCCAAGAACAATAATAACACTGCACAACAATACGGCCACTTTTGTCTGACGATCGACTTTTATCACGTGACGTTTACTAATTCGACGTCGCCGATTTCAAATATACCCTCAGTTTTTTTTGTAACAGCTCTTGTTTATGAGATATAGTTTTCACGAAAAAATCGCCGTGTTAGTGTGTTAATTTGCTTGTAATTAAGAAAATATTAAGTTATATATATATAAGTTATATAATAAATATAATTTGATATGGCACCGTCAAGAAGAGTCTGTGTCAATGATCCAAATCGTTTTTGTTTCATTTGCGGAGAGTATATATTTAAAGAATACCGTTTGAGAGTGACAGCGTTCGTGATTGAGGCTTACAAAAATTACTTTGGTCGCACACCGGAAATGAAAGACAAGACTTGGATTCCGCAAAAGGTATGCAAAACGTGCGTCGAGTTTCTACGTTTGTGGACAAATAAGAAAAGGAATAGCTTTAGATACGAAACCGCTACGATCTGGACTGAACCCTTGAACCACCACGACGACCGTTATTTTTGTTTGGCGAACACAACTGGCATTAACCGAAAAAATCGAGCTAAATGGGAATATCCTTCCATACGGTCGGCACATAGACGTATTTTGAGTCCTAAAATATAAGGTTGTTTGGTAATGACTTGCCGCTTTTTACAAGATTTTTAATATTTTATTTAATATAGTTAGGATTAAAACAGAATTAGGTCAAATATGCGCCGTTTTGTTCGTAGAATCTCGTAGAATCCCTTCTCCCTATTGGCAAAAAACTGAGACAAGTGGTTTTCACGGTCTTCTCTTGTGTTGAATTTAATATCACCAACAGAGTTTTGCAGCGACAAGAAGAGATGGTAATCCGATGGTGCAATGTCAGGACTATAAGGCGGGTGCATTAAAACATCCCAACCAAGTTCCCGGAGCTTCTGACGGGTCATCAAAGATGTGTGTGGCCTGGCGTTGTCCTGATGGAACACAACTCCCTTCCTATTGACCAATTCTGGCCGCTTCTGGTCGATGGCATCCTTCAAACGGTCTAGTTGTTCGATATACCGCTCAGAATTAAGTGTTTGGCCCGATGGGAGCAGCTCATGGTGGACGATTCCCTTCCAATCCCACCAAACACACAACAAAACCTTCCTGGGCGTCAATCCTGGCTTGGCCACCGTTTGGGCCGCTTCGTCTTTCCTCGTCCGCGATCGTTTGCGAACAACATTATCGTAGGTGACCCATTTTTCATCGCCAGTCACCATCTGCTTCAAAAACGGCTCCTTTTCGTTGCGTTTCGGCAATAATTCGCAGATGGAAATGCGGTTGATTAGGTTTTTTTTGGACAACTCATGTGGCACCCAATTATCCAGCTTTTTAGTGTATCCGGCTGCTTTCAAATGCCTACGGACGGTTTCAGTGCTTAGCTGGAACTCCTCGCGATACTTCTGATAGTCACGTGCCGGTCTTCGTGGATTTTTTCTATGATTTTGTCGACATCAGCGATTATTGGCCGTCCACTGGGTACAGGGTCTGTTATGTCGTTTCGGCCGGCTCTAAAACGCCGAAACCACTCTTCGGCGGTTCGAATCGACACAGTACCATCTCCCACAACACCATTAATCTTGCGATGCGATTCGCGTGCGGTTTCGCCTTGCACAAAGAAGAATTTCAAAATAGCGCGAATTTCGGCATTAGTGAACTACATGTTTCAGCGACTGCCACTTGTGAAAAAAAGTCAAAATTAAACAAATGACACGTCGTTTTGTAGCTAATGTCATCACCTGTCAAATGACATACAGAGTTGCCAAATGCTGCTTTATTTGCTTGCCCCACAACGCTTCAAACTCCCTCTAGCGAAAAAGCGGCAAGTCATTACTAAACAACCTTATATCACTTGAACCTCAAGCTGAGGCTTCACAGGATGAGCCTATGCATTTTGAGGCGAAAACTGACAGTTTTGAATGTGACCTGAAAGCACCAAAACTATTCAACCAAGATGATTTAAACGACCTCGTCAGAGATCTGGGACTGTCGAAGGCTGCTTCAGAAATTTCGGCTTCTAGGCTGAAACAAAGAAACTTGGTAACAAAGGAAACGAAAATTTCTTATTACCGCACAAGAGAACAAATTCTCCTCAAATATTTTGCTGAAGAAAATGATTTCGTATTTTGTAAAGATGTTTCCTGGTTTAATGGCTGCAATGGGACTTCAAAATTACGTTTCTAGCGACTGGCGTCTATTCATAGACCCATCAAAACGTAGTCTAAAATGTGTTCTCTCACACAATAGGAATAATTTAGGGTCGTTGCCTATTGCTAATTCCACAAAAGTAAAAGAAGAATATACAACTATAGCTCTGGTTTTAGACAAAATTAAATATGCGGAACACAATTGGCTCGTATGTGTTGATTTAAAAATGGTCAACTTACTTTTAGGCCAACCAGGTGGTTATACAAAATATCCCTGTTTTCTTTGCTTGTGGGACAGTAGAGCTAAATATCGACATTGGATTCAAAAAGATTGGCCTCCTCGGGAAGCGCTAGTTGCAGGACAACAGAACGCGATAAACCCCCCCTTTAGTATCGAGGGATCGTATAATTTTGCCTCCCATTACATATAAAAACTAGGACTTTTCCTATCAAAAAAGTTTCCAAAACTGAGTGCGGAAAAGATAAAAGTGGGAATTTTTGACGGGGCACAAATAAGATCATTAATTAACCCCTTGGGCACATTTGACGTCTGAGACACGTCATTCACTTTTTCCCTAGGAGCGGATGACGTGTTTAAGACGTCAAACCAAAAATTAAACTCTTGACGTACGTTTGACGTCTGAGAGACGTCATTCACTTGTTTTCCCTAGGAGCGGATGACGTGTCTAAAACGTTATTTGAGGTTAGGCACAATTCTGTTCGTTTCATTGTAGCTTGTATCAGTCATAATACAGTATTTCGGTGAACATTATTTGCGATACACTGCCCCATTATGTCAAAACAAGGAATATATTTTATAATAGTGATAGCGAAAGTGACTTTGAGAAATCTGAAGAAGAATTGTTTAGTGATTCTGAAATTGACAATTACAATGAAATACAAGGCGAAGGTGATGAAGACGATATTGAAATAGAAAATGATGACAATTGTAATATAAAACCAAGGTTTCGAAGACGCACAAGACGTCTATCGAGCAGTGATAGTGAATCTTCTCGTGAACCAGTATCAGAGGAATGGATTTGGGAAGAAGAAGAAAATGTAGCCGATATAAAAAGTTTTTCTGAAATATCTGGAATTAATCCTTTGAGCCTGCGTAGACAAGGTGGTAATCCTACGCCTTTAGATGTTGTGAAAGAAGTCTTGAATGAAGATTTTTGGGACACTATAGTGGAAGAGACGAATAGATGTGCCAGACGAGTGATAGAAAAAGAAGGTTGTGTAACAAAAAAAAACCAAAGGTGGTTTCCTGTAAGTTCTGATGAAATGAAAGCTTATCTTGCATTATGCATCTTGATGTCGCAAATGAAGAAGCCGAAAATGCATATGTATTGGTCAAAAGATATGCAATAAGTACTTCAATTTTGCCAGCACTATGCCACGCGATAGGTTTTTTGATATTTCAAGCTTTCTACATTTTACGGATAATGAAAAGGAAAATAAAGATTAGAAATATAGTGGATTACCTAAATACTAAATTTTGTTACCTTTATACCCCTGATAGTGAAGTAGCTATTGATGAATCGTTAATGAAATTCAAAGGTCGATTGAGTTTTATTCAATTTATTGCCTCCAAAAGAGCTCGTTTTGGCATAAAATTTTATAAACTTTGCGAATCTACATCAGGTTATTGTATTCGTTTCAAAATTTATGTTGGCAAGGATAAAATCCAGGGAAGTGATATACCTGCTACTGAGAGTGTAGGTCATGGAAGTGGCACAGCCTATTTTAAAAAAGGTTACACGTTGCATACGGATAATTTTTATTCATCACCACATTTATTTTTGACCTTACTAAAAAAATGATACGAATGCTGTTGGAACTGTTCGGAAAAACAGGAAGAATATGCCAAAGGTGTTTTCTTCAATGAAGTTGAAGTCAAAACTTTATCCAGTCACGGTTTATTGGCTTTGAAATGGAGAGATAAAAAAGACGTTCACATACTTAGCACGAAACATTCAAATGCCGATTTGATAAACACAGGCAAAAGGAGAAAAAATGAAGGTGGCGATAGCGAAAATATTATAAAACCGGCATCTGCGCTTGAGTATAATAAAGGTATGGGAGGCGTTGATAAACAAGACCAATTGCTAGCGTGCTTCCCAGTTACGAGAAAATGTTTTTTTTATCTAATAGATATGGCCTTTTATAATGCTCATGTTTTATATTCTAAAATCAACTGCACAACCAAGGCAGGCATTACTTCCTTTCGTTTAGCTATTGCTGGAGCAATTGTCATTGCCAAATTATAAACGTCGTGGACGTCCGTCAAGTAGCGATACACCATTTCGTTTGGCAGCGAAAAATTGGGCACACTTTCCTGAGAACATTCCGTCAACTAAGTCCTGGAAAAAGGTGCCGTGTTTGTTATAAGCATAATATTAGGAAAGAGACCACGTGGCAGTGCAAACAATGCAAAAGTAGCACTGCATTTACCTACTTGCTTTGAAAAATATCACACTCTGCATAATTATTAGTAATTGGTTTTTTGTTATAGCTTGAATTTATTTCATTTAGTTTTATTTTGTTATTATTAATTTATTTTTGTTTTGCAATTCTAATTACTTGGAAGACATCTTAATACTACATACGTCACCAATATTTTAGAAATAAATAAATTCTTACGTAAAATGCACTGCTTTTACATACTACTCCAAGCAACCAAAAATTATATCCGTTCCACATGCAAATATTTTCTCAAATAAATCCGTACCCAAGGGTTAAAGGCTCAAATTTTACGGACACCATGACAGAGATTGAGAAAACGGCACGGAATGAGTTTGTTTGGCTTGTTATAAATTTTTGGGAAATAAGAAAAGTTCTGAATTTTCTCGACACGTCGAACAACTGTCGAGTCACTTTCAAAGGCTCGGATGTATAACATGAGCATCAAGTTACACCTTCTTCACAACCACCCGGACTATTTTCCCGCCAATCTTGGGGACCCAAGCGAAGAACAGGGCGAGCGATTCCACCAGGACCTCCGTACCGTGGAGGAACGCTATCAGGGCTGCTGGAACGCACACAGGATAGCTGACTATTGTTGGAGCATTCGGAATAGCTCTCTGCCTTCAGCTTTAGCAAGAAAATCATATAAGAGAAAGTTTTTTTCATTTTAAGAATTAAATAAATTAGAATTATCTCTAAATTTATAGTGTTTTATTATAAAAAAACACCCGTGTCGTATTTTTTTAACTATAGCCGATGCAGAAATTTCGATCGCGGACTTGAAATCGTCATCAAAAATTGGACTAATATCATGTAACATAACCCAATCATCGGAAATGCCGTTGTGCAGTGCAATCGTCGCGCGATCGTAGGTGGCCGCGTCGTGAGATTGCAACGAATATTGAATAATTATCGTCGGAATGCATTGTTGCAGTTGCACAAGATTGCGGCGGACGGACGCGACGCGCCCTCCCGCGATGTCGTCGTTACGAAGAACGTGACGCGGCCGCCGTCGCCGCCGTACACGACGTCGTGGAACACGTTTACGTAACGAAGCATTAAAAAGTCTGCGCGTCAGTCTGGTGCATTAACGTCGAGATTTATCGCCTCTTATGCGGCCGAAAGGGAAGATCTAGGTCGTCCGATCGATGTTACACTCTCACTCTCATCGGTTAATCGACGGAATGTACGGGCGGCCTTTGGTATTTGCACTTGTTCTTGTTACCCTATTTTAATTACGGTTGCGAAACGATACGGGGGGCCGCCCCGTTCATCTCGATAAACATTAAAATTGAGACATTTGCATTCTAAAAAAAAAAAAGAGCATTTTATTCTCACGTCACGCAAATTAGATTGCGCCATTATCGAAATTGGCCGTCTCACGTTTTAGGTGCTTTTGTTGTTTCGAACGAATCGGCAACGGTCCGATGGTTTATTGCCGATCCGGGGGCGCGAGCGCGAACTTTTCCGGCACCTCGACAATACGTTAAAGCGTCCGAGAGGTCTTTCTGTCCTGGAAACGACGAAGACGACCAGGAGCGCGTCCGTCATCGTTCGATGTAGACGCGGAGGGCGCAATCGGATCGGTCCCCCCACGTTGGGCGCCAATCGTTCGGACCAAATCGCGTCGAGAAAAGCCGGTCAAGGCCGCCCGACCTTGATTGCCGAAGGGCGGGCTCGCAATCGATCCCAATCGGTCCGGGAACTGCGAGAGCGGGCGTCAGAGATGACCGAAAACCCGCCGTTATCGTCTCTATCGTCCCGAGGGGAGCAAAAAAAATAGTTGGAAAATTTTAAAACGACCGTCTGCCGCAGGGCAACAAACGAAACTGCTCGGGCAATTATCGCTAATAGAGCCGAACGGTTCTACTTTAATATATTCCTGGTCATAAATCACGAAGCGATGGATTTAGAAATTGTAACGCAGACAAAGGTCAAAATTGTATCACGCCGATGCCCTGGCCGCGCTGCGCGATTAACACACACACACGTTCGGCAACGATTTATTAACGAATCGTTTTGCGCGACCCAAAATTTAAATAATCGGCGTCCTTCGATCCCTCCCGGGGACGACGGCCGCGCCCGATCGACGCGCGAGGAGAAAATCGGGAGTCCCACGCCAGCGTTACTTAACGCGGTTCGTTAAAACGCTTCCTCGTTTAAATTGTTATAATTAAATAATGGCCGCGCATTAACCTGATTAGCGCGCCGTAAATTACGTCGGGCGCAACGTTGAGCAACGCGTCCGTCCGAGCTCCCACGACGCGGCTCGATCGGCGCCCCTCGGTCGGGAAACGGGCCGTCCCGACGCGCCCGTTCGGGAAACGACGAGTCGTCGAGACGCCGTCGGGCGCGGACGCCCGTCGAACGAACGAGAAGCGACCAGATCTTCGAACGTCGATTGGCGGCCGCGCGTTTCGCAACCGATCCCGAACGATTTTCGACAGAAAAAACATTCCGAAAGTTTTCCCACATTCTTATTGAATTACGTCGGCATCGTCGTCGTCCGTTTTCCGTTACGGATTCGAGGATGCGAACACAACGACGGTTCTCGCGCTAATTTAATTGGCGCTCGCCCGTTCGCGTTTCCATAAGCTTACGTAATTGTCTTTTGTGCGAACTAGAAGAAATATCCCGCGGCGATTACGCAAAAGATACGTACGACGGGGTTTTCCCCTCCCTCCCCGAGTTTTCGGGGCGAACTGTCGCGATCCTCGTCAGGAAGACGATCCGACGTCGAGAACGTTATTTTGAAACGGGGTTGGGGGGTGTGATCGTTCCGCGAGCATCGTAATCACATCGGCCTTGCCCTCGCGCGTACCTTCCAAAATTTATTCCGCGACGTCTGGTGGGGAGTCGCCGATATAAATGGGCAACTTTGGTCCTCGATCGTCATTCGAACACTGATCGATTCCACAGCCGCCCCATCTACAAACATGAATCATGTAAGTAGAAAACTTTTCCTGATCGATCACGAGCCGATCTCGATTCGATTGTTTTTGCCAGATTATCGTCGTCCTGGCGCTTGTGGGGGCTGCGGCCTGCGGACGTCTCGATAACGTTTACCTTCCGCCGGGCGGCGCGCGCGGTCCGTTCCCGGGCGGCCCCGGATTTCCGCACGGCGGTCCGGGCGGCGGTCCGCTCGGAGGCCCGCACGGCGGCCCGGCAGGGTTCCACGGCGGCCCCGCCGGCCCGCACATTCCCATACTGCGCTACGACAACAACAACGACGGCGACGGCAGCTACAGCTACACGTACGAGACCGCCAACGGCATCGCCGCCCAAGAGCAGGGCCACCTGAAGGGACCCGAGAGCCTGGAGGCGCAGGGCTCGTACGCGTACACGTCGCCCGAGGGACACCAGATCTCCCTCAACTACGTCGCCGACGAGAACGGCTTCCAACCGTCCGGACCCCACCTGCCGACGCCCCCGCCGATCCCGGACGCGATTCTGAAGTCGATCGAATTCAATTTGGCCGAGGAGGCGCGCGGCGGCTACAGGGGCGACGAGGGACAGTACCACGAGCAGCCGCAACAGCAGTACGGGGCACCCCACGGGGGCGGCGGACATCCAGGCTATAGATATTAATCCCATTAATCCTTCGATTCTCACGTTTCGCATCACGGCTCATTGTGTATAATGTACATAATTTATATTTAAATAATAAAACAAAAATAAGTTATTTTCGACGAGGCGCGTTTGTTCGATGACATCCAACATGTTAAACATGTTCATGTTCCAAAAATATCACTATTAGACGTGAACGTAAACAAATAACGCCAAGTAAGTGCAAGTGAAATTAAGGGCCGATCTTTTCATCATCCATTTAATTTAATTGACACATATTTACCATAGAAACGTTTGTTCAAACAATTGTTTCCACGGTAAAAATTTGTCAAGTAAAGGACCTTACGGGTTTTTATAAGGAGCTGGGCCGAACTGAAGATAGCAATGAACCATATACCGTTTGAAAGTTCTCAACGAGTACTACAACGTAGGTCCAAGCGTAAGTCACGAAAAAGGAGTACAACATTTTTACGAGCATTCAAATGTTTTATTTCATTTATCGCTAGAATTCATGAACAAGTACTCATGTGTTATATACCATCGGAAAGTGCGCTTCGAGATCTACGCGATGGTGTCAAATTCAACGTCCTAACTGGTGGTACAAGGGCACTTTCAATGCTTTAAATGGATTTTTGTTTGGGCCCAGCAGCGTGTAACCAGTCTAGGACACGCATACGTCGACGGACCCTCAAGAGCCATATACCATCGAAAAGTGCGCTTCGAGATCTACGCGATGGTGTCAAATTCAACGTCCTAACTGGTGGTACAAGGGCACTTTCAATGCTTTAAATGGATTTTTATACGGGCCCAGCAACTTGTAACCAGTCTAGGACACGCATACGGCGACGGACCCTCACCAGCCACATACCATCGGAAAGTGCGCTTCGAGATCTACACGATGGTGATAAATTCAACGTCCTAACTGGTGGTACAAGGGCACTTTCAATGCTTTAAATGGATTTTTGTTTAGGCCCAGCAGCGTGTACCCCGTCTAAGACACGCATACGTCGACGGACCCTCATGAGCCATATTCCACTGGAAAGCGCGCTTCGAGACCTTTACGATAGTGATAAATTCAACGTTGTAACTGGTGGTACAAAGGCACTCTCAAGGCTTTAAATGAATTTTTATGCGGGCCCTGCAACGTGTATCCCGTCTGGAACACGCATACGTCGACACACCCTCACGAACCATATACCATTGGAAAGTGCGCTTCGAGATCTTTACGATGGTGTCAAATTCAATGTCCTAACTAGTGGTACAAGGGCACTTATAATGCTTTAAATGGATTTTTATGCGGGCTCAGCAACTTGTAACCTGTTTAAGACTCGCATACGAGTTAACATCCGTAGTCCGCGAGGAGCTTTTTTAAAAAGAGACCCGCTTGCTAGGATGGAAGATATAATAATAATCTTGGCTATCGTTACACAGCTACCTTATTTATTACATTCACACGGTCACGTGTCTTTGGGCTTATCTACGTTAGTACCTGGAAGAGCGCAATGCTAACTCCTTTTCTGTCTTTGTTTTGGGAATAGTTGGGATAGTGAATGTTGGAGTTCGTTGTGCATTGTGTTAACTGTTATAATGTAATTATTGAATTCTTTTAAATAGTCTAATCGGTAATTCGTTGAATTAACGGTTGTGTATAATTGTTCTAAGCTTGTTTTTATGATTTCATATTCCTTGATGAGTGGTTTGCAATCTATAATTTTTAAAAGTGTCCATTTTCTTGCTGTACGATGGCTGTTCCTAATTTTAGGGGAAACAGTCCGGGATTGTCTTTTAGTTTGATTAATTTTGGTTCGGATTGGGTGGACCATCCGAGGTAGAGGGTGAGGGTGATTCTGGAACAATAGTACTTCTAAGTTCGTTCATATGTCGAGTTGTTTCTTTCTTATCGTTTTTTAAGGTGCAAATATATTTTTCGTTAATTTTTATGATTTTAAAGGGTCCTTCAAATTTTGGTTGTTTTTTGTTTCGGGCGTTAGTTTGATAGTAAACGGTGTCGTTGATCTTAAATTGTGGGGTTTTTCTTTTCCGATTCACGTATGTCGTAGTTTTTTCTTTGTGTGATTGAGAATATTCTCTTACTTGATCGTATATATTTTTCATCTTGGTTTTATGTTGGTTCGCATATTCTTCGAAGTAGTTAGAGTTTAAGAATAGGTCGAAAGGGTCTCTGCTAGCTGTGTGTCCTGTTAATAATTCTAGCGGAGTAAATTTGGTAGCAGAATGCACGGTGTTGTTATAACTTATGAGGGCATAATTCATTGTCGATTTAGGGGATTCGTTCTTGTGTGATTGTTTTATGATTCTATATATTTCTATTAATGTTGAATGTGTTCTTTCGATAATTCCGTTTGATTCATGATGTTTGGGGGTAGTGAAGTGGATCTTGATCTTATGTAGTGTTAGTATTTCTGATACAACATTATTTTTAAATTCGTTTCCTTGATCGCATGTTATTTTTTGTGGTATTCCAAATGTGGATATGTGTTCTAGTAATTTTTCGGCTATTTCGGTGCTATTTTTGATGTTATGGGGTAAGCCTTGCAATATCTTGTGAATGCATCAATGATGGTAAGGAATAATGAACCTTCTATTTGTAATACATCCATATGTAATTGTTCGAATGGTTTTGTTGGTGTTTCGGTTGTAAGTATTGGGACTTTTACGGGGTTTCGATCGTATTTTGTTCT
The DNA here is from genome assembly GCA_036326145.1 of Rhagophthalmus giganteus. NCBI lineage: Eukaryota > Metazoa > Arthropoda > Insecta > Coleoptera > Rhagophthalmidae > Rhagophthalmus > Rhagophthalmus giganteus. The sequence goes on along the minus strand of JARFJA010000072.1, from coordinate 161,503 downwards.
TTGACATATTGTACAGTTTTTAATGTAGTTTTCTACGTCCTCTTGCATTTTTTTCCAATAATAATTAGTTTTTAATTTATCCAGTGTGGTTTGTATTCCTCTATGGTTTGTTTTTCCTTCGTGTTGTAGTTTTATTAATTCTTTTTTGTCGTCTTCGATGGTGATGTGCAGTACTCGTTTCGTGCAGCGATGGAATTTTGGTCGAAATTTTGTGTTTAATAAATCGATTCTAGTGCATAGGGTTTTATATACGCTCGGGTCTTCGATGTGGCAGTAATAAGTTTTATTCGGGTCGCAATATTCTTTTAGTATCTTGTCGATATCGTTGGTCATCGTTTCTTGTCCTATTTCGCAATACATAATTCTGTTGTCTTCTTTTGTTGTTATTATCGGCTCTGAAGGGTTAAAGTATACTTTCACAAATATGATCTGGTTCCTTTTAGTATCTAGAGCTTCGTTGCAATTTGGTAGTTGGAAGGTGGATTTGGATAATGTGGTTCCTTGTGAAACTTCTGATGTCGTTGGCTCCGTTTCTAATTCGGGCATATGCAATGCTAGTGGTACGGGTACAGGTGAAGAATTTATTACTTGCGTTGGTATAAAGGTTGGTTCAGGTGTATTTAGTTGTCTCTCGTCTTCATTTAATAATTCAATAACGTGATCTATATTTTCGTCGAAATTTACGATGATTGATTCGTTGTCTTGTAGGGGGTTGGTGTTAATTGGATTTATTATAACTCTCGATAGTGCGTCAGCGTTGGTGTTTAATTTTCCTTTTTTATACATGATTTCGTAGTCGTATTCTTCTAACTTAATTTTCCATCGTGTTAATTTAGAATTCGGTTCTTTTAAAGAGAATAACCACTGAAGGGGTTTATGATCCGTGTATATTTTGAATTTTCGTCCGTAAAGGTATGGTCTGAAATATTTTGTCGCCCATATTATGGCTAAAAGTTCTTTTTCAATTGTTGAGTAGTTACATTCGGATTCGTTTAATGTTCGTGATGCGTATGATATAGGTAAATCTTTTCCGATGTCTCCTTGGGATAATATGGCTCCTAATGCAACGTTTGATGCATCAGTTGTTAATATAAATGGTTTCGAGAAGTCGGGGTATTGTAAAATTGGTTGATTCGTCAAAATATGTTTACACTTTTCTATTGCGTCTAGGAATTCGGGGTTGTGAATTATTTTTGCGTCTTTCTTTAGACATTTGGTTAAAGGTTTCGTAATAGCTGCGAAATTGTTAATAAATTTTCGATAGTATCCTACTAGTCCTAAAAATGCTTTAATCTCTTTCGTTGTTTTCGGTATAGGATATTTTTGTATAGCTTTGATTTTATCTAAGTTTGGTTTTACTCCTTGTGGTGTAATTATATGACCTAAGTATTGTACTTCATGTCTTAAAAATTCACTTTTATCGAGTTGTACTTTGAAATTTGATTTCCGTAATCTTTCGAATACTTGTTTTAATCGAGAAATGTGTTCTTCTAAGGATGTTGAGAATATTATGATGTCGTCTAGGTAAACTAGGCATGTTTCGTTCTGGATGCCTCTTAGGATGTTGTCCATAATTCGTTGAAATGTTGCGGGGGCATTTTTTTAGTCCAAAGGGCATGCGTTTATATTGGTAATGTCCGTTTTCGGTGGTGAATGCTGTTTTTGAAATATCGTCAGGGTCCATTTCTATTTGATGGAATCCGTTAGCTAAGTCTAGGGTTGTAAAGTATTGACATTTTCCTAATTTGTCGAGTAAATCGTTGATATTCGGTAAGGGGTAGGCGTCTCCTATTGTTTTTTCATTTAGTTTGCGATAGTCAACTACAATTCGCCATTTTTGTTTTCCTGAAGCGTCTTTTTTTCTTGGGTACGATCCAAATTGGTGAACTCCAAGGTGAACTTGAGTGTTGTATAATTCCGTCATTAAGCATTTTATTCATTTGGTGGTTAACTTCTTGTTTATGAACTTGCGGATATCTGTAGCTTTTCGTGTAAATTGGTGTAGGGTCCGTTAGTTTAATTTTATGTTTGACTTGGTTTGTGAATGTAAGTGGTATGCCTTCACAATAAAATATATCCTTGTATTCTTCGCATAAGTTAGTTATTACTGTTCGTTCTTCGTCATTCATGTGTTCGATTCGTAAATTATTTTTCAAATTTCTACGTTGTTTTTGTTTTATCTCATTCGTTGTTGGAATAGTTTGATGATTAATTTCGATGGTGTTATTTAACTCGTATTCGTTGATCTGATATGGTTCTGTAATCTTAACCGTTTGTTGACGTTCACTTTTGTTGATAAGCGTAGTTATAGCTTTTCCGTTTTTTACAGAAACTATTGCAGCTGGCATTTCTATGTCGTTGCTAATTCTTGCATATTCTAGGAATCCTGATCTAATCTTGCTGTCGTTTACTGGAATCTCGGTTATTATCTCTGATCGTGGGCATAAGTTTATCTCGAAAATTTCCGGTGTTCTATTACTGTTATCTAGGTACAGTGGAATTTCTGTTGCAGGTGTCGTTAAGGAATTTCTTGCTAAGTCGACGTTTGCTCTTAATTTTGATAATAAGTCCGTTCCGATTAATCCGTCGAATCGATCGTTAAAGTTGAAAAGGTAGAATTTGTGGATATTAGTGGATTTAAATGTTTTAGGTAAAGGTATTGTCATTGTTTGGCTGTGGGTTGAAACTGAATGGGCTGTTTGTATTTGAAATGCTTCGTCTCTTATGTAATTTGGAAAATAATATTCGGCGATCTCTGGTTTTATAAGGGTTCGCGACGATCCTGTGTCGATTAGGAATTTTGAGTTTATTTCGGGGAGAATAATGTATGGTAATTGGGATAAATCTATCGTATTTACATTAATTATGTCGGTGCTCGATGGGGTGGAACCGATTGAAAATTTTGATTTTGGTTTTCCTTTTCGGCAGTTACGTCTTGTTGAAATTGATTGTAACAATCTTGTTCGTCGTATTGTTGTTCGTTATTATAATCATGAGATTGATATTGTTCGTAATCGTTATAATCATAATCGTAACAATCGTTGGAGTAATTATCGTTTGGGTAATAGTTTGGGTCTTGATAGGTATTATAGTAATTATCGTTCGGTTGTTCGTAATCATAATTGTCGTCTACATGGTGGTAGAACAATCTTTCGGAGGTGGAATTTTTAGGTTGAAATTTTGGTAATGAGTTACTGGATGATGTGTCCATTGGTTCTACGCGATATGACGATTGGGGTCTAGGTCTGAAATTATTCGTCTTATTGGGAAAATTATTATGAAAATTAGGTTTAAATTTTGGTGGTTGCGTGCGTGGGGTTTGTTGTGACATATTTGGTTGTCGAATTTGGTTTTGTGGAAATTGCCTATACGTGTTGTTTGTTGGTTTTGGGAAATTCATTGGTGGGTTAGAGGATAGTTTACGAATTTCCGTGGAGGTGGTGGTCTTGTTACTTGATGATTTTGTAATACTCTGTTTCCTTGCACGTAGCGGATGTCTTCTTCCGAGATTATATGTTTTAAGGCTTCCTCCATTGTTTTGGGGAGTCTCGTCCTGACCATGGAACCAAGGGGTTCTTTCAGTCCTGCGAGGAATGTTTGTAATGTCAAGTCGTCGTACATTGTACTTTTCGTTCTCCGTTGAACGTCTTCTAATCCGTTGCATTTTAATTGCGCGAATAGTAGACTTCGTAATTCGATGCATCGGGCGTGGAAGTGCCTCGGGGATTCATTCAATTGGCGGAGGTGTGTTAATTCCCATAGTAACGTCGTCTCACTTCGTTGATCTGCGAATGCTGCCGTTAATGTATCTTTAATTTCGGTCCAAGTTTGGAAATCTCTTCCGCAAATGATCTTGCTTGCTTGTCCAACTATTTTGCTCTTAATGGCGCTCAATAAATATAGATTGATGAACGCATCTGGTGTGTCCCTTTGTAAGAATTGATTTAGGATCAATTCCGTCGAACGTATGAATTCGGAGAGTAAGTGTGGTTCTCCGTTGAATTTCGGGATGACGTCGAGATAGGTATTCGTGAAGTTATTCATTTTGATGTTAGTAGGTTGATTTAGGTTTTTACTTTTATTTCCGCGAAATGTTTACGCGTTAGGGATTTTTATGATTTTTACTCGTTTAACTTCCTGACGTTGTTGTAAACTATTACAGAAGCTATTCAGTCATTGCGTACTCCGACCGATGATAGCAAAACCAATAATATACTTCAACTTAGGCTTATAACTAAATTTATTATTATGTTTTTATTTGGTTTCTTATTTTTTTTGTTTTGGTTAATTAAAGGATAGAGCGACTTACAAGGTTGTCCAGCGCTTCATGTCCCGTTTAATTTCCCTTTGTTGCGGCTGGCGATGCTGTCCAGGTGCTTTGGTGGGGTTGAGTCCTCGGCGATGTGTGTCCGGTCCTCGTTGGGGTTGTTGTCGGCGATGTGTGTCCGATCCTTGTTGGGGTTGAGTCCTCGGCGATGCTTGTCCGGTCCTCGTTGGGGTTGTTGTCGGCGATGCTTGTCCGATCCTTGTTGGGGTTGAGTCCTCGGCGATGCTTGTCCGGTCCTCGTTGGGGTTGTTGTCGGATCACTGCAGATTCACGATGAATCGTTCGAAAGTCTTCTTTAGAAGGGGTGCTTCCGTCTGCAATGGATCCTACCGACTGCGCCAGTTAACATCCGTAGTCCGCGAGGAGCTTTTTTAAAAAGAGACCCGCTTGCTAGGATGGAAGATATAATAATAATCTTGGCTATCGTTACACAGCTACCTTATTTATTACATTCACACGGTCACGTGTCTTTGGGCTTATCTACGTTAGTACCTGGAAGAGCGCAATGCTAACTTACGTCGACGGACCTCCACGAGCCATGTACCATTGGAAAGTGCGCTTCGAGATCTTTACGATGGTATCAAATTCGACGCCCTACCTGCTGGTACAAGTACACACAAGCTGGACAAGCTGGATTGTCGATTACTTAAGATATTTTTTATAAAATGTAACATATTACCTTTTATTACCTGAATACGAGTTTTCTAAACGTATTCGATTTGTTCTGAACGTTACGGCCCAAAAGCTTGCGATCAAAATTTCGCCAGAAAAAAACCACGTGCTATAAAGAGACATTTTCGAAATTTGGCAATAATTTTAAATCGCCGCAAACGCGCGTAGATTGTCATTTCTTGCTTTGTTGTATTCGAAAAGAGTTTTCCAGTAGTTCTGGAGCTGCTCTGGACGTCACGGGTTGAGCCAAAATTTTGCCAAATCCATGGATTATACTGCGTGGTTTTTTCCACCATTTTGCTGAAATTTGAAATCGATTTAAACGCTTCTTTCATTTCTTCTGTTATTTCGTGCTTTGTTGTGTTCGAAAAGTGAGTTTTTCAGTAATTCCGGAACTGTTCTGGACGTCTAGGTTGGGCAAAAATGTTGCCAAATCCAGTGACTATCCCACGTGGTTTTCACCATTTTGCTGAAATTTTAAATTGATTTAAAGACGTCTAGTTTGTCATTTCGTTCTTTGTTGTGTTCGAAAAGCGAGTTTTTCAGTAGTTTCGAAGCTGTTCTCGATATCTGGGGTTGTGTCAAAATTTTGCCAAATCCATGGACTACACTGCGTGTTTTTTTCTATCATTTTGCTAAAATTTTAAATCGATTTAAAAGCCTCTAGTTTGACATTTCTTGCTCTGTTGTGTTCGAAAGGTGAGTTTTCCAGTAATTTCGGAGCTGTTCTGGACGTCTCGGGTTGGGCCAAAATTTTGCCAAATCCATGGACCCATACCACGTGCTTTTTCATCATTTTTCTGAATTTTTTTTATCGATTTAAACGCGTCTAGTTTGTCATTTCGTGCTTTGTTGTGTTCGGCAAAGCAAGTTTTCGAGCTGTTCTCGACGTCTGGGGTAGGGTCTAAATTTTGCCAAATCCATGAACTATGTCACGTGCTTTTCACCATTTTCACCTACACTAAGTGTTTTTTTCGCCATTTTGCTAAAATTTTAAATCGATTTAAACGCTTCTTTCATTTCTTCTGTTATTTCGTACTTTGTTGTGTTCGAAAAGTGAGTTTTTCAGTAATTCCGGAGCTGTTTGAGCTAATTCTTGACGTCTGGGGTTGGACCAAAATTTTGCCAAATCCATGGACTGTATCTCGTGCTTTTTCACCATTTTTCTAAAATTTTAAATTGATTTAAACGCGTCTAGTTTGTCATTTCTTGCTTTGTTAGCCGAACCTGGCTGGGTAAGTTTTGGGGGTTTTGAATTCTAGCAGGGTTCGTATTCTGCGATTTTCATATCGATTTGTCTGGGTTTCTTTCAAGGAACAATCGCAACCAGTCTTTTCTCGCTAATTCTTAGTCTTCTTTTCAAACTGATTTGAGTCCATTGTTTGGGCAAATGCAGACCATTGCCACTGTGGACCTTGAACTGAAAAAAAAAAGAAACTATGAATGTATGGGCCATGTAGGATAATGTGCGCCACGCCCTATATATCCCGACAAATCCATGGCGCCCATACTAGGCGAAATGCGTACAAAATAAAATTTGCAGGAAAGGAAGAACGAGTCACGACGATGCGCAATAAATAATCAAAAATCAGACAGTGTACTTACTTTGATGTTCGAATTGTTTGTGGACGTTCAAACAATAAATGTGAAAAATCCAACCTCGAACGTAGCGGAACTGTTACGTGTGTACGACCGCTTTCACTGCCCGACAGAAACTAACTAAGCGTTTCTCCCAGAAGCCCGAACGAGCGAGGTGGGAAGGCCGACCTTCAACGATGTCATAGAACGGCTTTCGCACGCTATCGTCGGGGTTTTCCGTATCACCTCGAGATTGCCAGTTCTAGGGCGTGACCCATATTTACCTATTATTGTTCCGTGCGTAGTCAAAAATTAGTTCCTGGCCTGTTTAAACGTCTCAGGTAAGAGTCAAAATTTTGCCAAAACCATGGACTTTTTGTCGAAAATTATTTTCGAAAACTCGATATCTGCGAAACACGTTTAAGTCATTATTTTTCGACTAGGGGTCCAATTCTCGAACCATTCGCTTACGTAACGTACGTGAAAATGACGTCTAACAATGGGTTTTTATAGAAACTCATTATGTAAGCGAATGTGTTGTTTTTGAGACGAAACAAAAGGTTTTAGTTCGGGCCAAATTTTGCAAAAACCAAGACTTTTTGTCGAAAATTTTCGAAAACTCGATCTCGGCGGAAACGCGTTTAATTCAGTATTTTGTGCTAATTTACGCGTAAATCAATATTTCTGAACATATAAAGACGAAACAAAAAGTTCAGGTCGGATCAAAATTTTGCAAAAAAACACATGAATGTCTTTAAGTACGGCCTTTTTAAAATTTCATCATTGTCGAATGTTATAAAACCGCTGGTATTTAATTCTTTCTTTTTTTGTTTTAGCCGTCTTCGTGATCTTGGTGGGGGGTCGACCAGTCACATCGGTGTTCTCATTACTGGATCTGTCGCAGCCCCATGCTTTGTGAGCTGTTCGATGTGTTCTTCTTTGAAGGTTTCGGAGCCCATTGAATTACTCGACTGTAAATAGTAATATTTTATTAAATGTTGTAAAGCTTATTAATAATTAATTGTAATAAACTGCAATTGTAAATGATAAATAAATATTAGTAGTAAACATAAAAAGATTTTGTTATTTTCGTGGCGTTTCTATATTTGAGTAGAAGTGATGAAAAATAAAATTAATTAATTAAATAGAAAAAGAAATAAAATTAAAAATTAAATATAACTCGCATTTATATTGGAAGAGTACTATATTAATATAGAAGAAACAAATTTTACATATTTGGGCTTAAAACGTAGCTCAGTGGTAAACACTGCTGCTTCTCGTCCAACAGACTCGGGTTCGATCCCCGGGCCGGGCGAAAATTTTTGTTGGAAATCGTAGTAGAACAGATCTGGGGAACGGGCAGGCGGCAAAGCCGCCAGCCTGGTCCTCTCACGATCTTGGGAACTGGGAGGCGGCGAAGCCGCCTCCCAGTTCCCAAGATCAGGTAGGCGGCAAAGCCGCCTACCTCATTTTTCTCTTAGACAGACATTATTAAGAATTTGAGTGTCAATTTTTATTAATTTTGCCCTCACCGGGGTTCGAACTCAGAACCTCCGGACGAAGAGATTATTATTGCAGATTATTATTGAAAATACGAATGTCAATGTTTATTAATCTTCGCCCTCGTCGGGGTTCGAACTCAGAACCTTCGATCCCGTAATTGATGGTGTCGCCATCTACTAGTACTTTAGCAATAATAATCAATTTTAATTCTTATATAATCGTGATTTTTATTTATTTACATCGACGGAAATTTTAGGTAACTTTTAGTCAATTACAAAGGCGGTACGATGATAATAAAATCAATTTATCTTTACTAAGTTTATTAAAAGTATATAATACATTATAATTAGGTACAATTACACATACAAATATAATCATATCCTTTAACACCCATAGTGTGTAAGGTTTTATTAAATGTAATAATAAATTCATTTTTATAAATAAACAATAAACAATTGCTAAATGAAGGTTAATTTTTCTTGTCGATGCCGGGATTCGAGTCGGTGATGCGTTGGTCGACAGTCTGGTGTCCTGATCCGATGTCACCCCCCATGTCAGCCCCCTATAAAATAAAAAATAAACTCTTAGCAACTTCTGCACTCCTTAAAAAAAATTGATTTTTTTGGTCAAAAAACGAACATTTTGATCACTAAACGAACATTTAGGTCAAAAAACAAAAATTTTGGTCAAAAAACGAACATTTTGGTCAAAAACCAAAAATTTTGATCAAAAAACGAATATTTTGGTAAAAAAACGAACTTTTTGGTCAAAAACCAAAAATTTTGATCAAAAAACAAACATTTTGGTCAAAAAACAAACTTTTTGGTCAAAAACCAAAAAATTTGGTCAAAAAACGAACTTTTTGGTCAAAAACCAAAAATTTTGATCAAAAAACGAACATTTTGATCAAAAAACGAATATTTTGGTCAAAAAACGAACTTTTTGGTCAAAAACCAAAAATTTTGATCAAAAAACAAACATTATGGTCAAAAAACAAACTTTTTGGTCAAAAACCAAAAATTTTGATCAAAAAACGAACATTTTGATCAAAAAACGAATATTTTGGTCAAAAAACGAACTTTTTGGTCAAAAACCAAAAATTTTGATCAAAAAACGAACATTTTGATCAAAAAACGAACTTTTTGGTCAAAAACCAAAAATATTGATCAAAAAACGAACATTTTGATCAAAAAACGAATATTTTGGTCAAAAAACGAACTTTTTGGTCAAAAACCAAAAATTTTGATCAAAAAACGAACATTTTGATCAAAAAACGAATATTTTGGTCAAAAAACGAACTTTTGGTCAAAAACCAAAATTTTGATCAAAAACGAACATTTTGATCAAAAAACGAACTTTTTGGTCAAAAACCAAAAATATTGATCAAAAAACGAACATTTTGATCAAAAAACGAATATTTTGGTCAAAAAACGAACTTTTTGGTCAAAAAACGAACTTTTTGGTCAAAAACCAAAAATATTGATCAAAAAACGAACATTTTGATCAAAAAACGAATATTTTGGTTAAAAAACAAATTTTTTGGTCAAAAAACGAACTTTTTGGTCAAAAACCAAAAATTTTGATCAAAAAACGAACATTTTGGTCAAAAAACGAACTTTTTGGTCAAAAAACAAACATTTTGGTCAAAAAACAAACATTTTGGTCAAAAACCAAAAATTTTGATCAAAAAACGAACATTTTGATCAAAAAACGAACTCTTTGGTCAAAAAACAAACATTTTGGTCAAAAACAAACATTTTGGTCAAAAACCAAAAATTTTGATCAAAAAACGAACATTTTGGTCAAAAAACGAACTCTTTGGTCAAATAACAAACATTTTGGTCAAAAAACGAACATTTTGGTCAAAAAACAAACATTTTGGTCAAAAACCAAAAATTTTGATCAAAAAACGAACATTTTGGTCAAAAAACGAACTCTTTGGTCAAAAAACAAACATTTTGGTCAAAAAACAAACATTTTGGTCAAAAACCAAAAATTTTGATCAAAAAACGAACATTTTGGTCAAAAAACGAACTCTTTGGTCAAAAAACAAACATTTTGGTCAAAAAACAAACATTTTGGTCAAAAACCAAAAATTTTGATCAAAAAACGAACATTTTGATCAAAAAACGAACATTTTGGTCAAAAAACGAACATTTTGGTCAAAAAACAAACTTTTTGGTCAAAAAACAAACATTTTGGTCAAAAAACGAACATTTTGGTCAAAAAACCAACATTTTGGTCAAAAACCAAAAATTTTGATCAAAAAACGAACTCTTTGGTCAAAAAACAAACATTTTGGTCAAAAACAAACATTTTGGTCAAAAACCAAAAATTTTGATCAAAAAACGAACATTTTGGTCAAAAACGAACTCTTTGGTCAAAAAACAAACATTTTGGTCAAAAACCAAAAATTTTGATCAAAAAACGAACATTTTGATCAAAAAACGAACATTTTGGTCAAAAAACGAACTTTTTGGTCAAAAAACAAACATTTTGGTCAAAAAACAAACATTTTGGTCAAAAAACGAACTTTTTGGTTAAAAAACGAAAATTTTGGTCAAAAACCAAAAATTTTGGTCAAAAAACGAACGTTTTGGTCGAAAAATGAATATTTTGGTCAATAAACGAACATTGTGATCAAAAAACGAACAATGTGGCCTAAAAACAAACATTTCGTCAAAAAGCGAACTTTTGGTCAAAAATTGAATATTTTAGTCAAAAATCGAACATTTTGACCCAAAAACAAACTTTTCGTCAAAAAGCGAACTTTTTGGTTAGAAATTGAACTTTTTGGTCAAAATACGAACATTTTGGCCAAAAAATGAATTTTTTGGTCAAAAAACGAACTTTCTGATCAAAAAACTTATATTTTGTTCAAAAATTAACGAAAACGTTCAAAAAATGTTCGATTTTGTACAAATCCTAGAAGAATTTACTAGTCAAAGAAAACATAAAATACAAACAGAAAACATTAGTTTAAAACAAACGTTGTATTAATATACAGTCATATCTCGTTTAACGAAGCTAATGCGTTCCACGAAAACACTTCGTTAAGCGAAATTTCGTTATGCGAGTTAAGATTAATATGGCCAGAATAGGGTTATCTTCCAACTAATGTTAATTCTACATAATACGAGGAAGGTGTTAACTAGGTCGATCAATTAAAATTTCAACGAAATTACCTTCCTTTTCTTCGAAACTGGCATTTCAATTAAAATTATAGTCTAAAGTTTATAATGCAATCAATTAATACAACGCAATTAATTGCAACTCATCACACTAACATAACCCTATAAAATGCAAATAACGACTGCGTACTCGCGCTTCGAGTGCGCACAGTCGCATTCGAATAAATTATGGTCACATGACAGTCGCGGATGCACCGCACCATTGGCGCGCAATATTGTTAACTTTCAATTTTGAAGACTTCATTATTGGAGGTACCGTTAAGCGAGGTAAGACTGTATTTGTATTTTATAACAAATTCACGCAAAGTGAACAATACTTAAAATTTAAACAACTAAACGTGAGCAAAATAAATATAGTCGGGCGCGCCATCTGCCAAGATTTAGGTAAACTATAACATACTATAAAAAAGAAATCTGTAATATTATCTTGGTGTTAAAAAAAAAGAAATCTGTAATATTATCTTGGTGTTAAACAAAAGAAATCTGTAATATTATCTTGGTGATAAAAAAAAAGAAATCTGTAATATTATCTTGGTGTTAAAAAAAGAAATCTGTAATATTATCTACGCAACACAAAAAACAGAAATCTGTAATATCTTGCGTAAAAAAAAGGAAATCTGTAACAATCCAAGTTACTAAGAAGGAAATTTTATAAAACACGTCGTCGTTGATCGTATTACGTTCAAATACAAATATATAGAAGAAGTTCAGGTAAAAGCATTTAGTATAAAAAGCAGAACCACCTCTTACATTTACAAGTTTACATAAATATTCCTAACACTTTATTATTAGTTACATATACGCACAAACAGAACAATATTTAAAAATTAGTTGTGTACTTGCCAATTTGAGCTTCAAAATAAGATGCGTACGCCATCTGTAAAAATTAAGGTAAACCATGGCAAACCATAAAAAAAAATCTGTAATATTATCTAGATGTCCTAAAAAAGGAATCTATAATGCGTAATGAACAATATTTTCGAGATTTGGCAAAACTTTTAAATCGTCGAATACACATGTGTTACGTTAATTTGTGCAATTGAATTCGATATTTTGCGCAGTACGGAGTCGAAATAAAAAGTTATAGGTCCTGTTAAAATTTTGTCAAAAAATCGAAAGAATTTTAAGGCGTTTTTTCGAGACTTCATCGAATTTCTTTTTTTTTCGCTTAATTTAGGATTAATTTATTTCATATTTTGACGCTCTATCGTTGTTTGTTTCAGATGGCGTGCGTTCATCTTGCGGAGCCATCGTCGGATTATCCTGCGTTTGAATTATACAAATTTCATTATCAAAACTGCAATAACCTGTAAATATTTATTAAAATAAAACTTCGTAAAATAATGTAAAATTTTTACTTGTCTTGTACGGGGGCCGTTCAAAAAGTTTTAAATTTCTTACTTCTTAATTTGATCCGCGTTGATACGCGCATAATGTTCTTGGTCCAAATTTTAGAAAAGGACAAACGATACACAGGGACCATTCGAAAAGTTATCAATTTCTTGTCGGTATGCGAAGTACGTGGTTTATGTAATGCCGTCACAGATTTTCTGTACAGCCTTTGTATACACCAGGCTTTGATTTTTGTTGAAAACGTTCAAGAAGCATTTGTTACTCAAACAATAGTACTCATTAAATTAAACGCAATCATTTTATTTTATAACTTATAAATCAAAATCATCAAGATATATAACAAAACATCCAAAGTTCCCGCAACAAATTATTATGAGAGGGGATCGACGAATATCTAACCTAATTATATATTCATTTGCTTTGGCGAGAAATTAATTTAGGATAAATTGGAACAATGATTTTTCAATAAACTTTAAACGTATCACTCTCGCGCTTCTACTTTGCTACATTTGCTAGCCTTAAAAAAACACACAGCTTTATTACAATGAAATGTAAAATTTGTGTGAATTTTGTACGAGGAAAAGATAATCAAGATTAAAAAACATTTTAGCCCTCTATTGGATTTTGTATGAATTACAAAATAAAAGTTGAAAATCCGAAAAAGTAAACTGTAGTTCTAGCGTGCACAAAAGAAATCTGCATCGTTTAAAAAATTGGCCATCTACGAGACGGTACGCTAACTAAAAAATTACAAACTGTAATTAAAGAGGAATCTGCAAATTTTGAAGCCATCTACATGTTTACACTTATCATTTGAATTTAAAAAAATTAACTGTACTAAACGGCACAAGAGTAATAAGCAAATTGCAAATCGTGTTGGATGTTAGTAACAAGACGCATGCATAACAAATTAATTACATAATCATTATTGTATGAAGTAGATGCTGTACCTAAAATGTTTTCTGTAAACTCCACAATGCTGTGCACCTTGCGATGGAAATGTAGCCCAAACGTGTGTCGCTTTAGACCGATCGTTTCGGTCTTCTTTGCCTGTCAGTTGTCCCTAACATCTATTTTCAGCAGCAGCCCACTCTGTAAATATAAACAATTTCAATATTTCAATAGAAACAGTGCCGATAACACCTCAAATTTCGGATTTAAGCACACACAGTTTAATAATCAAATGAGAATTTGTGAGAAAAAGAAAAATTCATTGCAAAAGAAATAATCCGGCACCAGTTGTTCCGAGGCGACGGGGCCCCTGACGTCGGGCTAATCGCCCACACGAGGTGCATCGACTCAGAGAAATAATAAGCGCCTCGGAAAAGGATTGCCAAGTGGGAGACAACGGATACGAATAGGAGCGTGGATCGTTAAAATGCTAGCTGGGAAAGAAGCAGAATTGATAGATAGAAGAAACGGCCAGGAAAACATGAAAATCCAACATAGAAGTACGGAGAATGGCAAGAGATGGACCAAAGACCCAACACCGTGAGGTACAGATGGGGACAAAGAGAAAAAAGAAGAAGTAAAACATTGTCTAAACGACAAAAAATCTTCGTCACACAATTCGAATTTCTTACCGATCGTCCATCTTCCGAAACCTTGTTCGAAAGCCGTCTTTCTTTCGCCCTTAGATCTTCCGAGACATATTAGTTGTATTCGTTCAGTTATGTAGGCACGCTTAAAAACACATTCAAGCAAGTGGTATAGGGTAAGAAATCAAAGAGTGCTCAAGTTCAGAAACTCACATAACCTAATTTTATCCGTCGCTCGCGGTGCCGAAATTTTTCAACCGACATCGCGCCGCGTAAATTGGCCACTCGCCGACTTAGTGGACGTGGAAATACGTATGAAATAAGTTAAAAATCAAATTAATGGACCGACGCAAAGCATTTCGTTTTCTTGACACGTGACGCGCGTCAATGGGCACAATTGCCGTGTAACCTAATTTTTTTTGTTTAAACGAACATACACGATGTATCGAAATAAATGAATCGATAACGATTAATGTTGAATCCTATAAATAAAAAATAAAATAAATCGAACGCCAAATTTCATTCGAGTACGCGATAAATAGGAGCACCATTAACGAATTCATATTTCGAAAACTAATCGGGCAGCCCTCGAGCGCGGTGCAATAATGCACGGAAGTCGACGGTCCGCGCACTTATCGTCCACAAACAAACCAATAAAATTTAATGCGCAACTTCCTCCGTTCTAGTTACTGTTAGTAATAATATGACCTTGCGACGCCGCGAGTGTTTATAATAAAAACGACACGTTCCCGAGTGCAACCGAAAACAACTACGACGAGAAACGTTAAATAGTTAAGGGATGAGAACGGTTTATTACTTAGAAAATAGCAAAATTACATTATAAATGATTTTAATGCGTTGCAGGCATGATGTATAAATTAGGTAAATTTTTACAATATAATACATCCAAATAAAATATTTAAAAAAAAAAATAATAATAATAATAAAACGTACAAATACCTACCAATAAATAAAATAATAATATGTAAAGTGCTGCAGTAACTGTTCAAGAATGTACAATCTACCTTTATACATCTCTTAAAAAGCATAAAAGCTGTTGTCGTATTACGTACACATATTACAAACAAAAAGGACGTTATTATTATACTTATATATCTAAAATATTAAATATAATTAATCTCTCCACCGCTTTACATTTTTATGGTATTTTAAATTCACTACTATCTCTAATTGTCCCAGCATTTTTACCAGTATATAATATATATATATATATATCGATACCAAAATAATTACGTACTCGTCTCATTTTGATTCACAACTTTCACGTCAGACACACAAACACACGTATAAACAAATAATATTAATTAACAACGATAACTAGGACTCACATTAGTATCAAACATGAAATGTTTAAATATTAAAAACGTACAGTTAAACACACGCCCTAATGATTTTCTAAAATATACCGCGTCATCCGAAAATTTCCGGTGATTTCCCATATCGAAATGGGATCCGTGCAGTATTCAATTTACAAAAAAAAATAAATCATAAATGCTGTCAAATTATCACTGCCATCACATTATTAAAAAGCGCGAATATATAAATATATATATATGTGTGTATATATATACATATATAAACGGGACGATCGAAATTCGATTTCGATCGTTTTATTATGTTACGACGACCGAAGTCGAACCCGAACCGTCCTTCATAACAATAAAGCAGCTGCAAGTAGCCACCAAATTATACAGTATGTAACTAAATTACATATAACAAAAATATAACCGTAATAATAATAATAATAAATCGTCAGTCCTTTTTCTTTTTTTTCTAACGCTCGCGTCACAATATTGCTTTTTTCAGATTCTTTTAGCTCGATTCGGTTCGGTGGTGAAGTGGATTTAAAGGTAACTACAACAATAGAAGTACGAATCCGGGGCCGAGTGCTCGAAACAACGAAAACGAGAACCGTCGGCGCGTCGTCACAGATCGATTCTCGTCGGACCGCTACGCCCAAGTTCGAGGTGCAATTTCGTGTTTCGTCGCGAAAACCGCCCGGACTCGGCCGACTGGACTTCGACGAACGGCGCCCCCCCCTCCGAGAAGCTTAAAAATTGGTCGTGGTAGTTGTATTTGTGTGGCCGGTAAAAGCGTTAAGCTTCTCATCATCCTTATAAAATACATAACATTAACAAGTCTATTGACTAACGCGACTTATTCGTCATCAGTTTATTGTATCACACAACACTTGCACTTCGGTTTCTTTTTTATGACAACGTGTTCGACTTGGGACGCGTCCCCCGCAGGCACCAGGGTCCCTCTCTGAACGTCCACCGAGCCGGGCGACGCGACCTTCTCGTTTTTCACGTTGCCGTTCGCGCTTCGCGGGGTCGCGGCGTTCGGGGCGGCGTTCGCGTGCGTCGCCTTCTTCGGAGACTCGGTGATCGGCTCGCGCGCCGCCACGTTGTTCGCGTACGTCGAGTCGTTCTGGTCGGTCGGGGGCGGCGAGGGCGAGTCGAGCGACGTCGGGGTGATGGGCTTGCCTCCCTTGATCAGCTCCACGATCTCGTCCGCCTCGCGGCTCAGGTCGCCGCCCGGTCGAAAGGGGTTGTCCCAACCGCTCTCCGTACTGAAATCACAAAGAACAAACGCATCAATCGGTTCGTTTAAAGCTCCCAAGCCCAACATGCGCAACAAAACCGGCGACAAATTCTCGGACGACGACTCGCGCCGATAAAAAGCGGCCGACGTACTAAAACGTCAATTTCTATCCGACACGACCGACGAGTCGCGCAACTGCCGTTACAAAAACTCGACTCGTCGTGGCGCGAGGGCGAAAGCCGGACACCTGTTGGGCGCGGTGACGTTCGGACCACGAACGCAGACCTGGACAAGCGTCGACGACGACAACGGGCGTTCCGTTCCCGTCTGTTGGGTCGGATGGAAATTGACGTTTCAGCGCGTCGGCCGCCTTTTATCGGCGCGAGTCGTCGTCCGAGAATTTATCGCACCCTTGCCCTTGTTACATTTCTTGTTTTGCGTTGCCTGCCATCACGGGTAATCTTCCGAATCGAACATTTTCTAAAGAATCGCTCAAGATACCGGAATCAATTTATTTTAGCAGATCCCGAATACAATCGATTTATTAATTGGAGCTTCATTGTTTCGGGAACTTATGCTACCCGAGCAAATTGCATTGGGAAGACAGTTGCCAATCTTAAAAAATACTAAATTAGGATACATAATTTCTGGTCCCGTTGGATATAAGAGTTCTAACTTTTCGTGCCAAACGTTTTGTGGTGTAGACGATGAAAACTTAGAAAAGTCAATTACTAAATTTTGGCAAATAGAAGAAGCAGTTTCATCAACGGATATTCTTTCTAAGGAAGAAAAGGAATGCGAATTACATTTCAATTCAACGTATAATAGAGACCTAGAAGGCCGGTTTGTAGTTGAAATTCCATTTAATCGTTTAGTCGACAAACTAGGTTCATCAAAAGAATTAGCACTTAAACGCTTCCTAAACTTAGAAAATAAACTATGCCGTAATACTACACTAAAGAAGGAATATGTTAGCTTCATGTCGGAATACCAAGCATTAGGGCATCTGTCAGACATTGAGACTTCTAATTTAAATATAATTCCTAAACATTATACACATCACCCTGTAATAAGGGAGCGGGCATTAACAACAAAACTTAGGGTAGTATTTGATGCTAGCATGAAGACCGATTCAGGAGTATCACTTAACGAGTCACAATCAATTGGGCCCGTTGTTCAGAATGAATTATTGTCGATTCTTCTTCGTTTCAGACATCATCAATTTGTAGTAACTGCCGATGAAAAAATGATGTATAGGCAAATTCTTATTAATTCGAGTCAAATATCGTATCAATGCATATTGTGGAGAGATAATCCAAATGAAAAACTAAAAACATTTGCATTAAACATGAATACATATGGTACGTCTAGTGCGCCGTATCTGGCGACCAGATGTTTGAATCAATTGTCGATTGATTTCGAACATTCAAAACCAATTGCTTCAACGGGATTCTGTAACTTATTGTTTAGTAAGATTAGCTCAATCTGAATGTTTTGCAAAAGAATTACATTCTTTAAAGAAAAGAAAGAAATCGTTAAATCCATTTCTAGATGAAACTGGTATTATTCGCGTGGGTGGTCGACTGCAACATTCAAATTATCCCTTTTAATAAAAGGCATCCAATATTATTAGGTCATAAACGTCCACTGACGGATTTAATAATGAGATCCGAACATATCGGATTGTTACATTGTGGACCACAAGGTTTAGCGGCTTCCATTAGAGAAAGATTTTGGCCAATTTAGTGTCGTAATATCGCGAGAAAGATTGTTAGGAATTGTGCGACCTGCTTTCGAGCAAGTCCAGTGGTTCGATCTCCACCTTTATTGGGAAATCTTCCATCGAGTCGTCTCATTTATAATTCTGCATTTCAACAAGTAGGTGTTGATTGTGCTGGTCCGTATTTAATTAAAGATAGAAAACTACGAGGTTCAAAGTTAATCGAGGTTTACGTTGCCTTATTTGTTTGCATGTCAACTAAAGCTTATCGTTTAGAAGCTGTTACCGATTTAACTGCTGAAGCCTTTATCGCCACATTTAGACGGTTTGTTGCTCGAAGGGGAAGGCCTAGTACGGTTTTCTCTGATAACGAAACTCCGAATTAAAAAGGCTTAGTGAATTTATCAAAACAAATGTGTTTCAAACAAAAGTAATACATTTGACTAGTTTAGAAAATATAAATTGGCAATTTATACCTGCGCAATCTCCACATTTCGGTGGTTTATGAGAAGCAGGAGTTAAAAAAGTACAGTGTCACCTTAAAAGAGTAGTGGGTAATGCTAAGTTAACATACGAACAGTTTTATACGGCCTTAACTCAAATAGAAGCTATATTGAATTCTCGACCGTTGTGCCAGTTATCCTCAGATCAGTATGAATATGAAGCATCGACTCCTGATCATTTTTTAATTGGACGAGCGTCGACTACCTTACCCGATGGAGAGTATGCACAGTTAACAGAAAACAGAATTTCCCAATTTATTAGAATACAAAAATTGTCTCAACAATTCTGGAAAAGATGGCAAAGGGAATATATAAGCGAGATGCAAGTAAGAAGAAAATGGCGAAAAAACTGCAACCAGACAAACCTGAAAGGAAAATTAGTAATGGTAAAAGAAGAAAATTTACCACCTCCGTGTTGGAAATTGGCCAAGATTTCGGAAGTTCGTCCAGGAGAAGATGGCATAGCGAGAGTGGTGACATTAAAAACAGCTAAAGGTGTTGTTAAACGCGCAGTAAATAAAGTGTGCGTATTGCCGACGGAGCAGGACTTTGATAAGAACGATAAGTTGCTATAATTACTAAATTGTTGAAAGCAAGGCTTTCAAGGCGGCCGCCTATGTTGGGTCGCAAAGAAGGCTGCAGTGATATAGTAACCAGGGTTGTTGTTATTAAAATAAAATTGGTAGAAAAACGCAATAAATTCTAAATGTTAAAATATTTGCTTGATTAATTCAAAAAATAGAAAAGTTCAAGAAATACAAGAAGTTGAGGTGTGAGCGGCATAAGAAAAATAAGCCTCGCACCACACACCGGCGATTTCGTCCCTTTCGGACGTCCACGTTTTTATTTCTGACTGTACATTGCCGTTTTGGAAACCTCGACCATCGATTAGACGTTAAAACCAAATCGACCCGAATACGCACGTCGCTATCGGATACGGTTCTTGTGCACGCACAAGCGGCTCGGTCTAGACGCGCGGGAGCCCTTAAAAATAAAAACACGTCTATTAAGCTGATACAGAATGAAACCTATTTAGAAATTTAGTGCTAATTTATTGCTAATTTGTTGCTCTATTCCCGATTTTGTTGCTGCAGCCGTTTCGCCAGAAACCACGGCTGTGCTAACTTAACACTTAAGCTAGCACAGCCACTCGCAGAAAATAAAAAAGTTAAAAATCGAGTGAGGTATTTCTATAACTACCTATATTTGTTGCTAATTTGTTGCTCTATTGCCGATATTATTGCTACACCCTTAACACGAAAAAACCACCCCCACACCAATTGCAGTAAAACAACTACTTAAAAATTTCGATTTTCTTGATAAATTTACTGTAATGAATTAATTGCTTTACATTATATTATATCCCAATTTTGTTGCTCAACCCGTAATACGAAAATAACTATCCCTAAAACTTAAGAGCCAGCACGACACCTTAAAACTTAAAAATATCGATTTTTTCGATAGATTAGGCCTTTATGATTTAGTTGCTCCACGTTCTAGTATATCCCGATTTTTGTGCTCCACCCCTAGTACGAAAACCGCCACCCTTAGTACTTAAAAGCCAGCACAACACATTAAAATATAAAAAATATCGATTTTTCGATAGATTAGGCCGTTATGATTTAGTTGCTCCACGTTCTAGTATATCCCGATTTTTGTGCTCCACCCCTAGTACGAAAACCGCCACCCTTAGTACTTAAAAGCCAGCACAACACATTAAAACTTAAAAATCATCGATTTTTTCGATAGATTAGGCCTTTATGATTTAGTTGCTCCACGTTCTAGCATATCCCGAATTTTTTGCTCAACCCCTAGTACGAAAACCGCCACCCTTAGTACTTAAAAGCCAGCACAACACATTAAAATATAAAAATATCGATTTTTCGATAGATTAGGCCTTTATGATTTAGTTGCTCCACGTTCTAGTATATCCCGATTTTTGTGCTCCACCCCTAGTACGAAAACCGCCACCCCTAGTACTTAAAAGCCAGCACAACACATTAAAACTTAAAAATATCGATTTTTTCGATAGATTAGGCCTTTATGATTTAGTTGCTCCACGTTCTAGCATATCCCGATTTTTGTGCTCCACCCCTAGTACTTAAAAGCCAGCACAAAACATTAAAATTTAAAAAATATCGATTTTTTCGATAGATTAGGCCTTTATGATTTAGTTGCTCCACGTTCTAGTATATCCCGATTTTTGTGCTCCACCCCTAGTACGAAAACCGCCACCCTTAGTACTTAAAAGCCAGCACAACACATTAAAACTTAAAAAATATCGATTTTTTCGATAGATTAGGCCTTTATGATTTAGTTGCTCCACGTTCTAGTATATCCCGATTTTTGTGCTCCACCCCTAGTACGAAAACCGCCACCCCTAGTACTTAAAAGCCAGCACAACACATTAAAATATAAAAATATCGATTTTTGCGATAGATTAGGCCTTTATGATTTAGTTGCTCCACGTTCTAGTATATCCCGATTTTTGTGCTCCACCCCTAGTACGAAAACCGCCACCCTTAGTACTTAAAAGCCAGCACAACACATTAAAACTTAAAAATATCGATTTTTTCGATAGATTAGGCCTTTATGATTTAGTTGCTCCACGTTCTAGCATATCCCGATTTTTGTGCTCCACCCCTAGTACGAAAACAGCCACCCCTAGTACTTAAAAGCCAGCACAACACATTAAAACTTAAAAAATATCGATTTTTTCGATAGATTAGGCCTTTATGATTTAGTTGCTCCACGTTCTAGTATATCCCGATTTTTGTGCTCCACCCCTAGTACGAAAACCGCCACCCTTAGTACTTAAAAGCCAGCACAACACATTAAAACTTAAAAAATATCAATTTTTTGATAGATTAGGCCTTTATGATTTAGTTGCTCCACGTTCTAGTATATCCCGATTTTTGTGCTCCACCCTAGTACGAAAACCGCCACCCTTAGTACTTAAAAGCCAGCACAACACATTAAAATTAAAAATATCGATTTTTCGATAGATTAGGCCTTTATGATTTAGTTGCTCCACGTTCTAGTATATCCCGATTTTTGTGCTCCACCCCTAGTACGAAAACCGCCACCCTTAGTACTTAAAAGCCAGCACAACACATTAAAATTTAAAAAATATCGATTTTTTCGATAGATTAGGCCTTTATGATTTAGTTGCTCCACGTTCTAGTTAATCCCGATTTTTGTGCTCCACCCCTAGTACGAAAACCGCCACCCTTAGTACTTAAAAGCCAGCACAACACATTAAAATTTAAAAAATATCGATTTTTTCGATAGATTACGCCTTTATGATTTAGTTGCTCCACGTTCTAGCATATCCCGATTTTTGTGCTCCACCCCTAGTACGAAAACCGCCACCCTTAGTACTTAAAAGCCAGCACAACACATTCAAACGTAAAAAATATCGATTTTTTCGATAGATTAGGCCTTTATGATTTAGTTGCTCCATTTTCTAGCATATCCCGATTTTTGTGCTCCACCCCTAGTACGAAAACCGCCACCCTTAGTACTTAAAAGCCAGCACAACACATTAAAACTTAAAAAATATCGATTTTTTCGATAGATTAGGCCATTATGATTTAGTTGCTCCACGTTCCAGTATATCCCGATTTTTGTGCTCCACCCCTAGTACGAAAATCGCCACCCTTAGTACTTAAAAGCCAGCACAACACATTAAAATTTAAAAAATATCGATTTTTTTCGATAGATTAGGCCTTTATGATTTAGTTGCTACACGTTCTAGCATATCCCGATTTTTGTGCTCCACCCCTAGTACGAAAACAGCCACCCCTACTACTTAAAAGCCAGCACAACACATTAAAATTAAAAAAATTACGATTTTTTCGATAGATTAGGCCTTTATGATTTAGTCGCTCCACGTTCTAGTATATCCCGATTTTGTGCTCCACCCTAGTACGAAAACCGCCACCCTTAGTACTTAAAAGCCAGCACAACACATTAAAATTTAAAAAATATCGATTTTTCGATAGATTAGGCCTTTATGATTTAGTTGCTCCACGTTCTAGTATATCCCGATTTTTGTGCTCCACCCCTAGTACGAAAACCGCCACCCTTAGTACTTAAAAGCCAGCACAACACATTAAAATATAAAAATATCGATTTTTCGATAGATTAGGCCTTTATGATTTAGTTGCTCCACGTTCTAGTATATCCCGATTTTTGTGCTCCACCCCTAGTACGAAAACCGCCACCCTTAGTACTTAAAAGCCAGCACAACACATTAAAATTTAAAAATATCGATTTTTCGATAGATTAGGCCTTTATGATTTAGTTGCTCCACGTTCTAGTATATCCCGATTTTTGTGCTCCACCCTAGTACGAAAACCGCCACCCTTAGTACTTAAAGCCAGCACAACACATTAAAACTTAAAAATATCGATTTTTCGATAGATTAGGCCATTATGATTTAGTTGCTCCACGTTCCAGTATATCCCGATTTTGTGCTCCACCCTAGTACGAAAATCGCCACCCTATACTTAAAAGCCAGCACAACACATTAAAATTTAAAAATATCGATTTTTTCGATAGATTAGGCCTTTATGATTTAGTTGCTCCACGTTCTAGCATATCCCGATTTTTGTGCTCCACCCCTAGTACGAAAACAGCCACCCCTACTACTTAAAAGCCAGCACAACACATTAAAACTTAAAAAATATCGATTTTTTCGATAGATTAGGCCTTTATGATTTAGTTGCTTCATTTTCTAGCATATCCCGATTTTTGTGCTACACCCCTAGTACGAAAACCGCCACCCTTAGTACTTAAAAGCCAGCACAACACATTAAAACTTAAAACATATCAATTTTTTTGATAGATTAGGCCTTTATGATTTAGTTGCTCCACGTTCTAGCATATCCCGATTTTTTTGCTCAACCCCTAGTACGAAAACCGCCACCCCTAGTACTTAAAAGCCAGCACAACACATTAAAACTTTAAAAATATCGATTTTTCGATAGTTTAGGCCTGTATGATTTAGTTGCTCCACGTTCTAGAATATCCTGATTTTGTTATCTCCACCTCTACTACGAAAACAATTTCTCGTAATAGGGATCCACGTTAGGTAGATATTTGCAAAAATATGTATTCATTAAGGTATTTTATGAACAATTTATTTTATTTAGTATCAGGAACAAAAATGTATTATTAATGTTTTTAATGATATTTTCGCCAGATGTCATAGTGAACTATATCGTTTAATATTACAGGCAGTTAAAATTTTATTAAATTGCATGTTATACGTATCTGCTATAGAAGAAAACTGTTCTTTTGGGAATAAATTATACATGAAACAATTGTTTTTAAATGTTTAAACTAAAGCAACCTCAGCAGTATATATCACCGATAAGACTAGAGAACAATAGCTGGGCCAGAAGTAACATTGACCTCTTGACTTCAAAACTTCTTTCGCCACGGCCCATACATTTTATAAAATTCATTATCAGCCCTAACTTTATATGCAAAGGGGGCAAATCGATATTGTTTCTATCCACAAAGCTTTCATGTAAAATATATTTTTATTAAATATTCCCAAAACTTTTTATGGCTAATCCGTAATTACCTCCTGTCATTACAATTACACTATCCAGTGGAACTTCAACTTCATATATTTCAAAAACTCCACGTGATAGAAAAAATTTAAACGCAGATTTAAATTCAAGGTGAAAAGTTTCATAAGGATTACCTAGTTTAGTTCAAGAACCAAAAATTCTGTTTAGCAGTGTAATTGTTAATTGTTTACCATCGTTTGTATAATTGTTACCACTGAAGATAGCCCCAAACAAAGCCGAAATGTATGGTTTTATTCATTTAAAGTTGTTTATATCGGCTTATTACCACTATCTTAACAGAAGAAATAATACATTTTTTTCCTGATACTAAATAAAATACATCGTTCATAAAATACCATAAGTAATACATATTTTTACAATCATCTACTTAACGTTGATCGTTAACGTTAACGTTAACGTATTAGAGGTGGAGATAACAAAACCAGAATATAGCATAACGTGGAGCAACTAAATCATAAAGGCCTAATCTATCGAAAAAAATCGATGTTTTTTAAGTTTTAATGTGTTGTGCTGGCTTTTAAGTACTAGGGGTGGCGGTTTTCGTACTAGGGGTGGAGCACAAAAATCGGGATATACTAGAACGTGGAGCAACTAAATCATAAAGGCCTAATCTATCGAAAAAATCGATATTTTTTACGTTTGAATGTGTTGTGCTGGCTTTTAAGTACTAAGGGTGGTTGTTTTCGTACTAGGGGTGAAGCACAAAAATCGGGATATGCTAGAACTTGGAGCAACTAAATCATAAAGGCCTAATCTATCGAAAAAATCGATGTTTTTTAAGTTTTAATGTGTTGTGCTGGCTTTTAAGTACTAAGGGTGGCGGTTTTCGTACTAGGGGTGTAGCACAAAAATCGGGATATGCTAGAAAATGAAGCAACTAAATCATAAAGGCCTAATCTATCGAAAAAATCGATATTTTTTAAGTTTTAATGTGTTGTGCTGGCTTTTAAGTAGTAGGGGTGGCTGTTTTCGTACTAGGGGTGGAGCACAAAAATCGGGATATGCTAGAACGTGGAGCAACTAAATCATAAAGGCCTAATCTATCGAAAAAATCGATATTTTTTAAATTTTAATGTGTTGTGCTGGCTTTTAAGTACTAAGGGTGGCGATTTTCGTACTAGGGGTGGAGCACAAAAATCGGGATATACTGGAACGTGGAGCAACTAAATCATAATGGCCTAATCTATCGAAAAAATCGATATTTTTTAAGTTTTAATGTGTTGTGCTGGCTTTTAAGTACTAAGGGTGGCGGTTTTCGTACTAGGGGTGGAGCACAAAAATCGGGATATGCTAGAAAATGGAGCAACTAAATCATAAAGGCCTAATCTATCGAAAAAATCGATATTTTTTACGTTTGAATGTGTTGTGCTGGCTTTTAAGTACTAAGGGTGGTTGTTTTCGTACTAGAGGTGGAGCACAAAAATCGGGATATGCTAGAACATGGAGCAACTAAATCATAAAGGCCTAATCTATCGAAAAAATCGATATTTTTAAGTTTTAATGTGTTGTGCTGGCTTTTAAGTACTAGGGGTGGCGGTTTTCGTACTAGGGGTGTAGCACAAAAATCGGGATATGCTAGAACATGGAGCAACTAAATCATAAAGGCCTAATCTATCGAAAAAATCGATATTTTTAAGTTTTAATGTGTTGTGCTGGCTTTTAAGTACTAAGGGTGGCTGTTTTCGTACTAGGGGTGGAGCACAAAAATCGGGATATGCTAGAAAATGGAGCAACTAAATCATAAAGGCCTAATCTATCGAAAAAATCGATATTTTTTATATTTTAATGTGTTGTGCTGGCTTTTAAGTACTAAGGGTGGCGGTTTTCGTACTAGGGGTGGAGCACAAAAATCGGGATATACTAGAACGTGGAGCAACTAAATCATAAAGGCCTAATCTATCGAAAAAATCGATATTTTTTAAATTTTAATGTGTTGTGCTGGCTTTTAAGTACTAAGGGTGGCGATTTTCGTAGTAGGGGTGGAGCACAAAAATCGGGATATACTAGAACGTGGAGCAAGTAAATCATAGCGGCCTAAACTATCGAAAAAATCGATATTTTTTAAGTTTTAAGGTGTGGTGCTGGCTTTTAAGTACTAGGGGTAGTTATTTTCGTATTAGGGGTTTTGAGCAACAAAATTGGGATATAATATAATGTAAAGCAACTAATTCGTTACAGTAAATTTATCAAGAAAATCGTAATTTTTAAGTAGTTGTTTTATTGCAGTTGGTGTGGGGGTGGTTTTTTTCGTGTTAAGGGTGTAGCAATAATATCGGCAATAGAGCAACAAATTAGCAACAAAATAGTAGTTTAGAAATACCTCCTCGTTTTTACTTTTTTTTTATTTTCTGCGAGTGGCTGTGCTAGCTTAAGTGTTAAGTTAGCACAGCCGTGGTTTCTGGCGAAACGGCTGGAGCAACAAAATCGGGAATAGAGCAACAAATTAGCAGTAAATTTCTAAATAGGTTTCATTCGATTGTGCCGTAGTGGCCGTGTCAGCTTAATAGACGTAAAAAAAAAACCAGGCGATTTAACAATCAAACGCGAGCAACCAAACGTCCGAGTTGCGCAACGCTCGAAATATTGTTTTTTTACGATTCAAATTTCACGCGCACACTGCACGTTATGCGCTAACAAACAACGTTTTACTCACGGCTATTTTTACTTAACCAATAAATAACATAAATAGATAACTAAATGCGTCATTGTTAATAGGAGCTTCTCCCACGTTTCGTCGTGAGAACCGACGAAGGTTTTGTTTTATCTGTCGATTTAAAATTCGGTTGTATTGTTCGAAAACGAAAATCGCGTCTATTTTTGCGTCGCCAAACAACTAACTATACGGGGTGTCCAGAAACCGACGCCTCCTCTCTTTTTGCGACGCAAAAGTGGGAAATATGAAAAAAAAAAAAATCAACATACCATCGTCCGTCCCTGGGGACCGTCACGACGTAGTAAACTACGCCACCGTGAGACGATGCCATGCCAGGCACAGCATAACACCTGAACCACTAGTATATTCGAAAAAAAAACAATCGCTCGGTATAATTATCACAGAGTGTTCGTTCGTCGATCGGGATTTTAGGCCACAACTTCCGGCGGTTCTTGCGTTTTTCTCGGCTGCAAAAATTCAACGATGGATCGCGTGCGCGCCGGGCGACGCCGCGCTCCCGTTTATTAAGCTTTTAATTGTTGCCGACGCGTCCGGGCAACGACGAGAGGGAGAGAAGCCGCCCGCCGCCCCCCGCCGATAATCCTTGGAAGAGATTTCAAGATCGGCAGCCGCGAGTGACCTTTCGAAAGTGCGACGCGTACTAAAAAGCGAAATGCTCTCGGACGACGGGCGGCTCCTCCGCTCCGAAAACTAAAATTAGAATTCTATTCGGAAAAACGCGCCGTCCCCGCCGCCAAACGTGACCGGTCCGACAGGTCTGTCGATCGTCAAGCCGAACCGAAAATAAAATTTACGCCACTTCGCGAACAGTCCTCGTCGGGAATTTGCGAGGGCAAAAGCGCCGGACCTCGATAATTTGGTCTTCCGAGCCGGATTTGCAACGGATTTTTGCGACCCGCAAGGAAAAACGAAGAGCGACGCGATCCGAAATATTACGAACTCGAGAACAATCGGGCGATCGAAGTGATTTAAGACGTTTCGTGGTCTTGTAACGCGATCGACGACGCGTAGAAACCTCCCAAAATAACGATCGACCAGGAGTTTGTGGGTGTTGTCCGATTAAAAAAAAAAACAGTCGAGGAGCGCTTTTTTTTCGGAAAAAAAAGCTGGCCACGTCCAGCGAATTAAGGGCCGATTTTCGTGTCTTGGTCGACTTTTAAACGCCTCCTCCGTCGATCCGTCATCTCCGGAGCAAGAGAACTCGCCGGTCCGTTCGTCGGCGAGAAGAAACGGACGGCGCGTTCAAAAGTCGTCCGACACACGAAGAACGGTTCCGACCGCGCGCGAACGGCCCCCGAAAAATCAACGTCTCGTGCGCTCCTTCAAAGACGGCCAAAGAAAAACCCATCGAGAAAGCGTTTTCCAACGTTCAAATTCGACCCGAAACCCGATCCCCCGCCCGACGACACCTTCCGGCGTCGGACGAACGAACCGTCGTCGTTCCGGCACGTTTCTCCCCGCGCTCGCGAAACCGAGCGTTGGCGGCGCGAGCCGAAAAAAATCGAACTTAACCGAGCGAAAATCAAGTTCGAACGACATCGGCCCCAAATCGATAACATGCCGAAGAGACGTCGACAATGCGATTTAAATGTTTTTTCCCCTCCTCCCCCTCCAAATAAACGCGGGCCAATCTCCCGAAAGGTCCTTAACGCGCAACACGACGTTATTGCGTCGCAAATTCGTTTAACAGAGAGCCCAACAATGTAGACGTTCCGATTTATCTGTTTATGGAAGGTTTGGCGTTTTATAAAATAACGTAACCGATGACCTCGTGCTTAATCGCCTTTCTTTTTTTTTTAATTAATCAATTAATTCAATTTCGGACGATACATTTTCATCGACGTGTACTCGAGTGCCAAACAAGGTGGTCCGCAAATAGAATTTAAAAGTCGCGCTTAAGGTTATCGGTGTTTAAATCGACATTTCTGCACTGTTAAAAGTTGTTGTTTTTTTTAAGGAATTTTCCTCGGAAAGTTGCCGCGACGAAAAAAACGAAAATTAAACGTACCAGTTATGCAAATAGACGACGACGACGACGTTGCGCAACGAACGCGCGCGAGAGAGAGAGAGAGACGCCGAGGGGAAAATTAATGCCTAAAGCGCGACGCGCGACTTTGATGATAGCGCACCACAACAATTTGCCGACGAACGAACTTCTTCCGGCGTCGCGGGTGCGATCGGAGACGTTTCGAAAAGACGAATCGCGAAAAGTCGGCCAACGCGTCTTCTTCGAGTCGAAGAAAAACGACCATCATAATGCCCATCGTGTCCGCAATCGATCAAGATTTTTGGATAACCGCGCGTTTCTCTCTCTCTCTCTCTCTTCTCGTTTTCCGCGCAACAGCTTAATTTAAACCAAAGACGCGAAATGAGCGAAACCGGAACTTTGGCCATCGCGAACGTTTTTGGGCAATCCAAACAAACGGCATATCCGGAGACCACGAAAAGAAAACCATTTAATCTCTTCTTGGCGACCTTCGATCAAGCAAAGATCGCCGAAACGGCAATCCGAGGTCCAAACGTCGCCGACTAAACGAAAAAACCAAAAAAACAAAAGCCGCTCGTCTGCAACTGCGCGTCGCGCCAATAATCGCGCAAGCGTTCGCTTTCGTTCATCGACGAAAACAAAGAGAGAGATGAATTGCGAAGAGGCCATTCCGAGCTTTCCCTCGTCAAAAGATTACGACAGATCATCCAACCGGCTTGCACTTCTTGTAATGGGACAATGAAAACGTCCGCGATGCCCATAATTGGCGGCGATAAATCGGCGTGCGGTCGCTAAGTAATCGATTAAGTAATCGCTCGAAAATGAGCGAAATATATGGTTTTTTGTCGTTGGTAACAACTTTGAAAAGTTTCTTGTCGTTGTAAATGTCGTATTTTTAAAATTATTCGATATTCTGTAATAAAAAAATTTATCGATCTTGGACGATAACAATGATAAATTTTTAGATATTTTCTCAAAATCTATGGGGAATTTCTAATATGTTTTTACATTTATAGAATCCGCATCGGTTTATCTGGGTGATGATATCGATAAAAATTGAAACTTCCCTTTAGTAATCTCACAATTTTAATTTTTATAGACGTTTTATGATCACACGTCGTATAAAACATCTATAAAAATTGGATTTGTGAGATTGCTAAAGGGAAATTTCAATTTTTATCGACATCATCACCCAGATAAACCAATGCAGATTCTATAAATGTAAAAACATGTTACAAATTCCCCATAGATTTTGAGAAAATATCTAAAAATTTATCGTTGTTATCGTACAAGATCAATAAATTTTGTATTACAGAATATCAACGACAAGAAACTTTTCAAAGTTGTTACCAACGACAAAAAAACCATTTCAAACGACTGCTATACCCTCAACCGATTACGAAAGGCGCGTTTAAAAGCTTGTTCGCGCAAAAACGCAACCGGTTTCGGTTGTGCGTTTCGCGCCTCATCGACAAGTGCCATTCGACCGCTCCCGCGAGGCCCGAAACGACGGAACCTCGAATTTACGGATCGAAGGACCAACAGCCAATCGTCTCCACGCGAAAATTTCAATTGAGGTCAAGCGCCGTCGACAGCACCGGTCAGAGGTCAAGGTCGACACGATCGGATTTAGGCGGGCTTCGTCCCAAACCGCGAGAAAACTTACGTTTCCAATTTCAAAATTCCACGCAATTGGACCCCATTCGGATTATCGAGCCCGAAAAAAACGTTCGCGGAAAACGAAAGACGACGTCGCGTCCGCGACGCAACCAGTCGGTTTATTTCTCGGGTTTCAACACGCAAATCAGGTTAATCCCGGATAACCGTTCGGACGAACAATAGCGAATTTTACCGGGGGGAAGGGGGGGGGGAAGACATTTAACAGACAATTAAACTTAATCGACCACGATTTGCTTTGAGAGGGCCGGGCGGGGTTTTTCGCGAACGCCTCACCTACGAAAAACAAAACGCCCACCGGGATCCGAGTTTGCCGAACCTATTGATTACTTGATAACTTTAACCTAGTTCGACCTGCACGGACGCCCGGTCGCGTCGCGCCGCCACCGAAACGGAACACGCCGCGCGACCGTCCGAAATCTTGCGATTTAAGCGCGAAATCCGCAAACGAGACGATCGGTCGGGTTCGGTCCGGAAAATTTAAAGGGCCGCCGCCGGGCGCGTCGTTTTTCCAAAGTCGAGGGAAGAGAACGGAAGCCCGATCGGAGCACCTGCGTTGCGGAAAATGCACTCCTGACCTACATCGGTCGTCCGTGCGCCCCCCCCGCGTGCATCGCAGATAACACCCGACACAGATCGTATTCTACAGGTGTTCTCGGGTTACAATTTAAAGGGGGGCCGCCAAAAAAAAATCTAACGCCACTAACGCCGCCCCAGAGGTCAAATCGTGACCAATGGTTGTTTTTTCAAGGATCGACCCGAGTCGATGGGCGAGAGAGGTCACGGAGGTCCGAAAACTGCCGCACGATTTGGCGACGACGCCCGTTTCTTTTTTTTTCGAAGCAAGCGCGCGCGCGTCGCCGCCGGTCACCTTCGGGTTTCGCCAGTAATTGGGTCAAAATTAGATGCGACCGCGAACGGGGACGACACCCGCACACGCTCCCGTTCCGGCACCTTCGCCGCGGACACTGACGTTAGAAAGAGTAGCTTCCGGCATCGATCGCGGGGCCCCATCCTGGTGGAATCTCTGGACGCCTGCGCCCCAAATGCAGGCCATTACGTCACCCGTGCAATTATATCAACAGAGGTTGAAGGTCGATCTCATTTACGCCAGTCCATCTCTCGCGCGCCGCGCGCCGCGCCATTTCCTAAATATTAATGGGAGCCTTTTCGCGCACGTTTCGGAACGGGGGGGGAGGGAGGGGGAAATGGAGCGAAGCAGTCGGCCGCGACGACGAGATCCGTATAATTATTACGCTAATAACGTTTCGTCGATTCGAAGAGTCGACGCGATCCGCCAAAAATAGACGTGAAATAGAGGTGTTTTCGAAACGAATCATACAATTGCACTCGATTCGATTTCCGTTAGGATTTAATCGACCGGGGACAAAGAACGACGACCGAACACAGGCGATTTCGTAGGTTTTGTTCGGAGGTCCACGGTTTTCCCATCGCTTGCGCCCAACCCCCGCGCGTTTTCGCCAACGAATTGTTTTTTTTTGAGCGATCGATCGATCGTCAAGATGAAGCTTCCGTGCTTGTCGTGCCACGCCAACGTGGAAGGAACAACAGGATAAAACGACGCACGAGCGGAGGAACATCTGGGAAAGGCCGCCGAAAACCCAAATCGTTTTGGGGAAAAAATTGAAACGTCCCGCGATAAAGGCCAAGGGTCGTCGATTCGACATTTTCGAAAAACCAACGGTCAAAACCATTATCTACACACTAAACCAAACAATTGCTTACTGCACTAATTGCACTACTTGCTAATTGCACTTATCCATTATTCGACCATTATTCGCCGTTATCGTTTTCATTAAAACGAAACTCGGATTAATGTTCATGTCTAAAAATATCGCTCACCTTGATATTTTTAAACATAAACGAACATCCGCCAAATGAGTGCAAGTGAAATTAAACGAAACTCGCGATTAAATTAATTCAATTAAATTAAACGACCACCGAGAATGTGTGGGCGAGCAATAAACATCAATTTACCAAACAATGCGAAACGGGCGCGAAAACCGTACCTCATCGTCGATATGGGTCCCCGATGAAAACAAAAAAAAAACAAGAAAACAAAAACAAAAAAACGTCCAGCCGCACCTGCACAATACACAAAACTGACAACGAACGGCTGGTGCTCGAATTAAAACAAACTCGAAATCAAAATCAAGGCCGGCTTTAAGTATAATGAGCGCGTGGCACGAAAATAAACCACATAATAATTGGTGTGTAGGTACGTATACACCAAACGAGCTTGTTTTTTTTTTCGCCCAACTCGCGCGAGGCGGCCGATGATGAATCATCGCCCCGTGGGAAAACGATACGTAATTATCGAACCGATCGAAGCGCGAATCTGCGCCGGCGATCCACAAAAAAAAACCAATTAGAAAGTACCGGAAAGGACGGACGGGGCGCGCACGCACGGTTTCGAGCGGTACTTTTTTTTCCCAATCGACCAAAACGCGAACGCGTTTTTGCGCCCAGTCGATCGACGACGTTTACGTAACTCGTCGATTGTCCGTCGGGCGCAACGCGGTAAAACGACACGACCGTTATTGCGGCGAGTCGCGCGTGCAGCTGACGGAAAAAATTGGACAACTCACCTTGATGCTCGATAAAAATTACGAGCTGGCTCCCAACGTGTCGCCCAATTATTTTATAAACAACGCTTTGCCAACCTTAAACTACGACACGAAATAAGTCTCCGAAAGCTTATTCGACCAATCTTCGATCGAAAACTGCTCCAAACTTTTTTTTTTCGCGTTATAGCGTTTTACGCCTTGCGATTCCCAATTTCCATTGTCCTCTCTCATTCCATTCTCCGTCGTTCGGGTGTCTTTCACTCATGGATTTTTGGATCCCTTGACTCCAGTTTTTCTCTTTTTCTTCTTCCTTGTGGTGTCCACTCGAGTATTTGTTTCGGCAGCCTACTCTCGTCCATCCTCTGGATATGTCCGTACCAGCTTAATTGTTTCTCTTCTATCTCCTCTATAATGGTCTTTTCTGCTTCCATTATTTGTCTGACGTATTCATTTGTTTTATGTTCTAGTCTTGAAATCCTCGCCGATCTTCTTATGGCGTCCATTTCCGTAGCTAATGTTTTCCTTTTATCGTTTTCGGTCATTGTCCATATTTCACTGCCATAGGATAGTGCGCTTTTTATTATAGAGTTGTATATTCTAAGTTTGCTCCTTTTTTTAACGTTTTTTGACCATAATACACCATCGAGAGCCCCTATGACTTTCCGACTTTGCGTGATTCGGTTTTGAATTTCTGTCGTATCTTTACCTTCATTTGTAAATGTTACCCCCAGGTATTTGTACTGTTCTACTTCTTCGATCGTTATATTATTCTCAAGTGTCAAATCTCCCAATTTTGCTCCTATACTCATATACTTTGTCTTGGTAACATTCATCTCCAGTCCCCATTGTTGATATTCTTCCATCAGTTTCCTGGCCATATATTCTAAGTCATCCTTAGATTGTCCGATTACTACCTGGTCGTCTGCAAATTGTAATGTAAATATCGTTCTTGATTTCATAACCCATCATTCCGCATTTTCTTTTCCAGGCTTTCAATGCGTGTTCTATATATATTTTAAAGAGTGTAGGCGGTATACAACTACCGAACCAAAAATAAATTTCGTATCATCATCATCATCATCATCGTCATCATCAGAAACGGGCGCGCGCGCGAAAGACCCCTGGAAAACCCATCGTGTCCGTTCACACAATGGCAAAGATCGCCCGAAACAACCAAAACACCTCGCGGGCGAAGAATTTCGATCGAGAAAACGATCGATATTTTTATCACAATTCCAAAACGAGCTCCCTTTCGACCAACGCGCACGAAAAACGTCGACATCCGGACGTTTGCCAAAAAAAAAAAAACAAACGAAACACGAAAACAATTCGATTTCCGACGTCTCGGCCCGCGGAAGAGAAAACCGCCTTTTTAAATGCCGAAAATTGAAAAAAAATAAATAAACGAAGCGACGACCTCCGCCGCCGCCTCCAACTTCGTGTCTTGGGACTCCGACCGAAACATTAAACGCGCGAGAATAACGCGTCGAGAGAACGGCCATAAAAAAAAAGACGCATCGGGAAACGAGCTCCTTTTTTTACGATCGCGATTTAGATCGTAAAACGTCGAAATAAGGTCTGTAACTGCGGAAAAATTGAAATTTATCACCGTGCAAAATTATCCGGTTACATTTTCGGAATCTCGTTCGAAACGGCGAACGGCCCCGGGCCGTCCGTGGCGCGTCGTTGCAGAGGGGCGCACAAAATGTTTTTGCTTTTTAAGCAAATTCGCTTTTAATTAGAACGGGGCATTTTAATTAACGGTTAAAAATGTTAAGTTTATCGAAAATCCATTTAAATGTATTCCCTTATAGTTGCTGTTGCTTCGTTTTTCAACTGTTAATTAATGCCGCAGAAAGGAACAAAAAACAAAAATATATATTTTTTCTAAAGTACGTAATTTACGAGTTGTCACATTTATTAAATGAATAATCGTCTTACTCGTCGAGTTTATTCCTTTTAAAGACTTTTAAGAACTTAGAAAGTGGTTCGTGACCTCCATTGTGCGATTGTAGTAGTTATTTCGATCGTATTTCTCCGATTACCATAAATGCGCAATTAGTCAAGATCGTAAAAATATTTATGTACTACACTTAAGATTAGCCCTTAAAAAAAAACAGTTCCTTTTTATTATCGTAATAACCTCGAAAGCCGGCAGAGATGACGGTCCCATTCTACAATATCATTAGACACCGTCACTTGCTGAAGCTCTTAAAGGGAGAAACCGCCCGTTAAATTTTTCGTATAAAATCACCCTCCAAAATCGAATCAAAATCGAATATGCAGCAAAAACGTTTTTTACATCCCTCTGCAACCTAACCCGCCGTTCCCGCGATCGATACAAATGTGAGTCGCGGAATCGACCGGCGCGATTCGCGAACTACGCCAAAATTCGCCGGGGCAAGAGCCGGATCGAAAATCGTTTGGATGGGCGCGGGCGCCCAAACGGAAGTTGCGTCGCGTGCGACGACGCGAAGCTGTCCGTCCACTTGAAATTGCGCGCGGTCGGCGCTAACGACACGAATTTAAATGGCGCACTTTTCGGACGCGAAACGATCCGTCCAATAATTTTTGGGGCGCCTCCGCACAGTGAAACTTATCGATCAAAGCACGAAAACCTTAGTGAACCGGTTGCGAGTTTTGACCATTTGTTTTTCGAGCCAACGAGAAGACCTCCTTTTCTTCTAACGTTTCCTCGAACGACGTCGGTTATTCCGTGTGCCCGATCGATTGTTGAACGACGACTCCCAAATCCAAATTGACGACTCGGGATTGGGTTCTTCTCTTTCTTCATTCTCTTCATTTGCTTGGGGACAATTTCTTCTTCGGTTGTCATTTCGCGCTCTTCCCTTTCGTTTGGCCGAAAGGTGTTTTCAAGGTGCTCGGCAAACTGTTGTTGTTTTCCTAATGGGGATTGGGGGGTGGGGGATTCCAGGGCAAGTAACCTGTCCTGCCGCCGTATCGGTTAAATTTTTCAAAGTAGGTAGCGATCGAGTCATTTTCCATTCCTTTGATTGCTCTGCCCGATCTCGGAGCAAGATTATCGAATGCAGTTCCACCTTGCGGGACACCATCTCCTTCTTGCTCTTCTTTTTTTTTCTTTTGTCAATAATTCTCTTAACTCCTTAGGATTAATTATTTCGCGTGTAACGCTTCTTTTGAAGTTCCGGCGCATTATCCAAAATCGACTTGTATATCGTTTTATAAGTTTTTCAACATCTTCATCTAGTTGTTCTTCGTCCGTTAACGACACCAACAAGTCAATTGTCTCTTCTGGACATTGTCTAAAACCTTCCCGGGCGCGTACGTACCACAAAAACGACGCCTTATTCGCTCGTTTGCCTCTCGTCACGTCGAAGACCGATCGGATCGAATCGGACGACGTTCGGCGCAAATCGGATCGAAAAAGTTTCGAACGGCGGCGGCGTCGTTCGATTAAAAAAAAATGAACGATTCGCATCACGAATACTGATCCGAAATCGACCGGAAAATTCAATTTCGAATCGAGCTCAAATTGAAACGGAAGTAGTTCATAAAATATCTCTTTCGTCCTTCATATTGTCGTTCAATTTATTATTAAACGGGATATATATATTTTTTTTCGTTTTCCGCCGTAAACCGACGAATTCCAACGCATTACACGTCGACTGTTTTATTAAAAAATTGCGCGACAACAATATCTGTTCGTATAAAGTCAAGGTTAACGTTTGTCACAGATGTTCGATAACGTTCGTTCGTACGGGAACTAAATAAAAGAGATTACTTCACCTAACTTTTCCGTTCCACAAAAGAAACGATAACCATGTGTGCTTGCGTAACGTCAGGATGTTAAGTAATGAACGCGGCGGCGCTTTAAAGTCTGGCCATGTGGAATAATAGAACGCAAACAATAAACCCCGCATGTCGCCCGTTAACTGTAATTGCCTTTTAACGTTGAACGTGACGCGATCCCTTGTGCCTGCCTATAAAGATTATTTCCATAGTCGCTATTTCTGTGAACGTAATAAATTCGTGTTCGGCCGAGACAAATCGCGACGCGAGTCGTCGGGCGAGTCGCGCGCCATCGCGGTTTATCGGAAGCGAGCAATCGCCAACTGTGTGCACTTTATTGAATCGGTTAAAAATTTAATACACAAATACGTTTCAGCACGCGCGACAACAAATCGCACCTCCGAGGGAAACTGGGCCAACCCTGACCCGCCCTCGCGCGCGCACACGCCCATTTACTTTAATTTCCCCATTAATATTGAAGCGGGGGCCCTAATTCGTTTCGCGTTTAAAATTGCAGATCCATTAGGCGAGGGGCGCAGCGACGATTACGAGACTGTTTTCTCGAGGTAAACATCCCGGAAGTAGGTTGATATGCAAGTGTGTAATTATTCGAGCCTCCCGGAATTATGTTTACCTTTCGAACAAGGAAACTCATTTGCCCGGAGACTCGCCAACGCATTCAACCGGTTCGTAGGTTTTAAATTGCAAAATGCGAACGAGAAAACGCGAAGAGCTGAAAAAAAAAAAACAAAACCAAAACAAACACGACCCTTACCTTTCTT
Organism: Rhagophthalmus giganteus; assembly: GCA_036326145.1. Taxonomy (NCBI): domain Eukaryota; kingdom Metazoa; phylum Arthropoda; class Insecta; order Coleoptera; family Rhagophthalmidae; genus Rhagophthalmus; species Rhagophthalmus giganteus. The sequence goes on along the minus strand of JARFJA010000072.1, from coordinate 123,471 downwards.
GTCTGATGTACGCAACGTGATTGGTTTCGTTTAAGGTTGCGGCGGCCATCATCAACTCTGGATCGGAGAAAACGAGAGGCTCATTCGGCAAATCGACCTCTTGGGGCTTCGACTGTTGGAAAAACGTAACTCGCACCTTTTCCCGTTCGGTTCTGCAAACGAGAAAAAAAAACGCGTTAGTAACACGTCGAGTCGTCTTTGACGCGACCGCCACGACGAATGACGGTCGGACGGACGGGAACGACGCGAATTAATTTCTATGGGGAGGGGGGCGCGCCCCGTTCGGGTTTGATTGCGAAACGACGCGCCCTCGCGCGGAAATTAATTTTCGCCCGAAAATCGTCGACTTATTTTTTGAACAACCCCCTCGACCCCGCCGCCGCCGCCTTTTCACTACCGACTTTGATATAAACAACAAAGTCTTCAAACCGCTTCGAGAGGGTTTTTTTTTAAACGTTTTAAAGACCACCCATGCATTTCTCGGCGCCCCCGTTGTTAATTTGTTGTCAAACAACAGGTCCGACGTACGGTCAATTTAGATCGTGACGCCAAAGACGACCTTGACTCGAATTGTTCTCCTACTAGTACCAATAAACGCGATTAGCATACGATTAGCGATTCCCCATTAACAAAATTATCGTTCGTCAAATTAGCACGCGAAACGAGTTGCGATGTTTAGGCGAGACCTATGTCTTTAAAAATACGTTCGCAGACGGGACGGCGACCGTCGCCGACGATTTCTACGAGGGTCTCCTCTTTCTAACCTGACCGTGTGAGGTTAGGTTGTTAACTGTCAGACGATAATTTGGATTAAGGGGCCTTTTCTGTGGGAAATCCTTCATTTTTACAGGTCTATCAACATGTTATCGCCATGAAAACGTATGAAAATCTCAAAATTAAGATTGACACGACAAGATAACACGTTGACAGTCCTGTAAAAATGAAAGATTTGCCACAGAATATGCCCATAAGTTAAAAACCAAAATAACCCACCTTGCCCCCTCCACCGCCTCTTAATTCACCCCCCCCCTCGCCAATACACTGTCCGACATCAAACCGCGCATTAAAATGATTCGCGGCTTAATTGAAGCGCCCCAATTAAAATGATTCGCGGATTGTCTGCCGCGTAACGCGCGATTCCGCGGTTTCCACGTCGCCTTTTCGCGGTTCGATTACCGCGTCGCGCAATTATTTCGCGAAATAATTAGGCGAATCCGCGATCAAACCGCGAATCGTTTTAATTTGGGCCCTTCAATTAAGCCGCGAATCATTTTAATCCGCGGTTTGATATCGGACAGTGTATGGGCGAGGGGAGGATGAATTAAAGGCGGGGAGGGCAAATGGGTTTCTATAGCGCTGTTTTGGTTTTTAACTTGTGGGCATTTCTGTGGCAAATCTTTCATTTTTACAGGACTGTCAACGTGTTATCTTGTCGTGTCAATCTTAATCTTAAGATTTTCATACGTTTCCATGGTGATAACGTGTCGATAGACCTGTAAACATGAAAGATTTGCTACAGAAAAGGCCCATAAGTTAAAAACCAAAACAGCGCTAGTAGAAGGAACCCACCTTGCCCCCTCCCCCGCCTTTTAATTCACCCACCCCTCGCCCATACACTGTCCGACATCAAACCGCGCATTAAAATGATTCGCGGTTTAATTAAAGGGCCCAAATTAAAATGATTCGCGGTTGACTCGAATTATTCGAATTGACTCGCGTGTTATGCGCGATTCCGCGGTTTCCACGTCGCCTTTTCGCGGTTAGATTGCCGTGTCGCGCAATTATTTCGCGAAATAATTAGGCGAATCCGCGATCGAACCGCGAATCGTTTCAATTGGTCCCTTTAATTAAGCCGCGAATCATTTTAATCCGCGGTTTGATATCGGACAGAGTATGGGCGAGGGGTGGGGGGGCAAGGTGGGTTCCTTCTACTTCTTCGGGTGCTCATCCGTTTCGGATGTTTGCGATCAGCCCCGGCTATCTTCACTTTATTTACCGCAATTCTGAATAGTTCATTAGATTGTCTTCCCATACCACAACCTTAGGTTCCGTAACCAAGATATCCTCCTCCGCCCTGGTCCACGTTTGCCGCATATCTTGCCTTGCATAATTGCTTGCAGTAGGGCATACCTATTTTCATTCCTCATTACATGCCCTAGATATTGGAGTTTGCGTACTTTAATCGTGTCCATGATCTCTTTGTTTTTGTTCATTCTCTGGAGAACTTCAATATTTGTTACTCGTTCCCTCTATGATTTTACTCATGCTATTGAACGCTGCTTTTGCTTTACCGATTCTACATTTGATTTCTTGCATATTATCCCATTCCTCATTTATAACGGTGCCCAAGTATGCGGTATGTCTTACTCTTTCTATCTGCTGGTCATGTACATATAGATTAACGTTGGTAATATTGTTTTTGCTGATGACCATGAACTTAGTTTTGCAACCCGTATTTTTCACTAGATGTTACGATTTCATTCATGAGTGTCTGGAGTCCTTCTAGCGAATCGGCCATCACCATCGTATCATCGGCGTACCTTATATTACTCAATCTTGTCCTGTTTATCACGATACCCTCTTCAATTTCTTCTAAGGCTTCTCTGAAAATTTGCTCCGAGTACATATTGAACAATATTGGGGAGAGTACACGGCCCTGCCTCGCTCCTCTCGTTATTTTCATCTCGTCTGTTTGCTCCTGATCCATCTCGAGTGTTGCTACCTGGTTCCAGTATAGGTTGACGATGATTTTTAGGTCCCAGTATTTCGACCATTTTATGATGTTGAACACGCTCGAATGCTTTTTGATAATCAATCGGGCACACATATACGTCGCAGTTAACATCCCTGCACCTTTGGAATAGCACCTGGACTGCGAATAGGGCTTCCCCGGTGCTCACTGCATTCACAAAGCCGAATTGATTTGTTGAGATATGTTCTTGTGAATTATTTTGAGGAATATTTTCAGGAGGCGACACGTAAGGCTAATGGTTCTATATTACTCGCATTTCTTCGATCCCACTTGTTTGGGTATTGCTACGAACTTCGATTTTAACTATTCGTTCGGTGCCCTGCCCGTAGTGTATGTCTTATTAAAGATTTTATTGGACATTTTAATGCTTTTTCTTGTATGTCATCTGGGCCCAGCGCTCTTCCTTCTTTCATCTGCTTCACTGCTGCTTCGACTTCTTCTTCCAATATAAGCGGACCAGTATTGTTTGCGATGTTTGTGATTCGCTTCGACCTTTGTCTTCCAACAATTTATTTAAGTATTCCTTCCAGACTTCCTTCCTATCTTCTAGATTTATAATAATTTTTCCGTCCACATTCACTATCTTTCCCTGGTTTTTCTTTCTTAGTTTTCCCGTCATTTCCTTTGACCGTTCGATGAACGTCGAAATCGTCATGTCGTTCTTCCAGCTCTTCGATCTCTTTGCGCCCTTCTTCTCTTTCTATTTCTTTAGCTTCTCTAATTTTTCTTCCGATTGCTCTGTTTATCCCTTTCATACTCTTCCGAGTTATTCTTCTTTTGTCGTCTTTTTTCCATCAGTTCCAAAATTTCTGTCGTCATCCACGATTTCTTTTATGTCTTGTATTGCTGTTTTTATAGTGTCCAGTTGCTCGTCTATTGTCGCTCCCTCATCTAATCGTCTCTTGCATTTTATTATTAATTGATATTTGTACTTTCTCTTTTAGTTCTGGATTCTTGAGCTCCTCTTAAGTTATATTTATTTATATTTTTATGTTTTTCAGTCTGACTTTAAATTCGCCGACTAGTAGAGTACGGTCGGAGTCTATATCAGCACCCGGGAACGAATCTGAATCTTTTATTAATCGTGATATAATCTGTCTGGTTTCTAATGATTCGATGCGATTTACTAAGTGGTGATGTCCAGTCTTCTAGGTGGCATTTTGAATTGTGTATCGAGCACTACAAGTTCGTTCTTCGACAAATTCTTCCATCTCATTTCCTCTGGGATTCCTTTTTCCAAGCCCATATGGGCCGATATAATTTGTTTTTATTCCAGCTCCACGTTTTGCATCGAAGCCTCCCATAGTTATTATCACTTCTTGCTTTGGCAATTTCTTTATTATATCCGTGAGATTTCCGTGGAATTCTTGCACTTCTTCATCTGCCTTATCCGCTGTTGGGGCATACATTTTGAATTATGCTGATGTTAACTGGTTTAGCTTCTAGTATTACCTTCTACTGGCGCGATTCTAATCGATAGGCGTTTTTCGCAGTGGGCCGACGCGACCCACCGCTTCCCAATCTCGCGACGCGAGCAACCGGCAGAAGGATGAAATGGATCAAGTCGAAACCGAAACAAAGCAATTCTCCAATTGACAAGGCGTTTTTCTCGCAGTTTCTTCGCCTCGCCCCCTCGCCTCCGGGTTGCGCGGCCCCCAATCGACGAGGCAAAAAATCAGTTGGTCAGTTTCAAAAATCGGCAATTTGACCGACGAGGACGTTGTTGCCGCGGACATTTTTGGATCGCGTCCAAATTAAATCGACGACTTTTGCTCGCGCGCCGACTGCGGCAAGTGGCGGTTCAAAAACGAAGCGACGACGTGTTCGAAAACGTTCGAGGGGCGTGTTTCCCAGAACGACAAACGACGAGCGAATTTAGACCTCGAACGAGGTCTAAATTCAGCGTCGTTTTTCCGAACGAATTTAAACCTCGAACGAGGTTATTTTTTTATAATATATGGATGAATTAATCATATAATTTCAATATTCGCTCACCTTGTACCTTTAGAAACTCCTCCTATTCTTATACCATTCATAGTATGTATTGAAACAATTAGTAACATCATTCGACCTTTAACTCTAGCCTATCGTTTATCTGCTAACATAATTGCTGGTCATATTTTATTAACTATTATAGGAAATTCAGGATTAAATTCTCCCATTCTATTAATCAACCTATTAATTATTGCACAGCTATTAATACTAATATGTTTATATGTTTTCTCTATCCTTAGAACTCTATACTCAAGAGAAGTTAGTTAATGTCAAAAAAAAATCACCCATTCCACTTAGTAGAAATTAGACCATGACCAATTCTAGGAGTCCTTTAGAGTAATATCCTCAATAATAGGATTAATCAAATGATTTCACCTATACAATAATGATTTATTAATATTAAGATCTTCAATTGCTCTATTAATCTCTTATCAATGACGACGTGACATTTCTCGAGAAGGAACCTTCCAAGGTTTACATACCATTAAAGTAGCTAATTTCATTTTATCAGAAGTTATATTCTTTATCTCATTTTTTTGAAGTTTTTATCATAGAAGATTATCACCTAATATTGAAATTGGAATAACATGACCTCCTAAAAGAATTCAACCTTTCAATCCTATACAGATTCCATTATTAAATACATTAATCCTGACTTCATCAGGCATTTCAGTAACTTGAGCTCATCACAGATTAATAGAAAATAATTTTAAACGAAGATTTTTGGTCTTTTAGTAACTATTATTCTAGGATTTTAGTTGGACCTCGAACGAGGTCCAAATTCGCTCGTTTCGTAATTCGCTAAATTCTGGAAAAAACGTCAACCTCGAACGTTTTCGAACTCGTGATCGTTTAGTTTTCGTACCGTCACTTTCCGCAATCGTCTTCGTTAAGGTCGTTGGACGTGACGATTTTTCGAAAAAACGCTCCTCGTTTTGTCGCATAAATTTCGTGGACGATAACGACCCTCACGTTTAAAAGCTGACGCATGTCCTTACGAAGACCAGACCGAAAGGTACCAAATCGAACGGTCTCTTTTTTTCGCATTCGCAACAACGAATCGGCCCCGGAGGGCCGCCAACGGCAACGCCAACGGAAATTTCTCGCAAACAGAACCGAAGAAGTTTTCCGGTCGAAGCGAATCGTCCTTCGCGCGTTCGCCGGTTCGCCCGCGTTAAACGGACTTCCTTCCTGTGCGGACAAGTTTTTCGAGACACCTGTGGCGCATAGAGGCAGCAGCAGCATTCTTCCGGCCGTTGATCTACAAACTTTCATCTCGCAGGGGGCAACGACTCGCTCGCTCGTTGTCACGCCGCGATTTTGAAACATTGTGTACTTTTACTTGTAAACTTCTACGACCTCGTTCGAGATTAAACTTTTATCGGAGAGAGAGAGGAAGGTCGTCAAACTTGGCGAAGAAGACGCATTTGGCATTTTCATCTGCCGGCCGGATAAGATCGAGCCTTCTCCGGGAAAAATTGTAACGTCGCGCGATCTAATTCCGTCCGAATCGCGCAACGAAGGAAAAGCGCGATGACTCAGCGCGGCCTACTGTGCGGCGAAGGGTCGTTCCGGATGAATAATTTATTACACGACGACCACCAAAAGCAACGTAAACGACCTTTTCGCCGTTCTCGACGACGTTCGACGTGTTTTAACGACCGGGTACACACTTTCTATTATTCATAAGGGCACCCCCCCCCCCCCCAGGGAGTTTCTAATAAACGCGACGTGGCCTCGGCCTGCCAAAAATTCGAACTTTATCGACTGACCGGGCCCCCACTTGTTCAACACCGCACGTCCGCATAAAAATTCGAAACGTGCGACGCGGACCGAACCCAGGCACGCACGAACGCAATCTCCAAACGAAATTTGTCCGCCGGGGGGGCGAAAAAAAAACAACGGAAACTTACTCGTCCGCCAAATTCTGCTGCAATCCCATGATCGGACGGACACACGCGCGCACACACTTTGCACTTTGCACGCGTAACGCGACGCGTCGACGACGCACCAACTAAAACCACGCGCGAAACTATCGACACCGTTCGAACTGGATCGAACGAAAACGTCGGCCAAAAAGAAAGAAAAAAAAAAGTTAGTTATATCACTTTCCGCTAAAAACTCGACAAACAGCTGGCCGACGCGGACCGTGACATTGTTTTCTTTTTTTTTTCTTGTTCGCGTGGCCGCGAGCACGAGGAATTTCGATCGTTCGCGGCGGCGGACAATTGGGCGACGTGACGTCGAAAACGAAACGGCCGGATTAGCGAAGGTGCTCGATTTCGCGGGCGCGACGCGATTGTTCTATCGGGAGGGGTGGGGGGGAAACTGTGTCGGAATTCGTTTACATTATACGGTTATTTTTATCTGCGGGTTACGTAAGAAGTTACAACAATTTTCATGGCCGTTGGTGATGCGAAAGCGACGTGTGGTACGTACGAGGCGCGCGCGGAAAGTCGCGCGTTTCATTTGTTTTCGTTTTGACGTGGACGTATACGTGAACGTAAAACAAGACTAAACGCGCCAGATATTAAACGAGAACGACAAGCGTTTTATTTTAACCGCGAGTTGCACTCGGATATAAGTAACTTCACGTTAACGCCAACAAGGAAGGTTAAGGGGGCGGAAATCGCAAGATTTGCAGGATTTTAGCACTAGTCGACCCTTATCAAAGAGCCGTATTCCATTCGACCTTGAAAATTGGAACTTTTTTTTCGATTTTGCTTATTACCCGTGAAAACAAACTGTGTATTTTTGTAAATGGCCGTTCAAGGCCTACATTAAGACACAAAAATTGAGGGTGTAAATTTTAAGGGATGGTTCTGTGCGTCCGATGCGGACCAGTGGACGCTTAGCTTAACGTTGTTGCCGCCGCGACCGCCACTTGTCTGTGTAACAGACTAAATGTTTCTTTGTATTTCCTACCTTTTTCCTCGTCAATCGTCAATTTCCAGCGTAGATTTTTCCGTTTAATACGAACTTGTATTATTACATAACCTATACCTACACGTAAGGTAAAATTTCGTTCGCGAAATTGAACCGTCGAATGTTCGAGTGGAGCCCCTATTCAAGGGCCTAACCAAGCACGATTTTCAGAGAATTTAAGTTCTAACACAAAAGCCCGAGTAAGGAGAGTTAGTCGACAAAGAAAGATCCTTTTTGCTTGTAATCCTTTTACAGTACACAACACAACACGCAACACTCGCGCGCACTCACACACAAAAAGGCCTTATAAACCGAACGAGCGCTTTAACCTCGCACACGCGATAAAATGCGACGCCGCAATTTAAAATTCGAACTACTGAAACAAGCACTACCGCTCTGTACCAAGAACGCGAACGATCCGAAGCGGATTTTCCGGAATTCTATATATACATATATAAACGCGTTCGAGTTTATACGTGGGAGCAGTACATGCGGCACGTTTATTTAATTCGCGGATTAATTAAAGTGCCGGATTAAAATGATCCGCGGCTTAATCCGCGGATTGACCCAATTATTTCGCGGATTGACTGCCGAGTTACGCCGCGTTTTCGCGGTTTGTTTACTGTGTTACGCGCTTATTTCGCGGATCCGCGGATTAATTAGATCAATCGATTCGCGGAACCGCGAATTAACCCGCGGAATCGCGCGCAACACGGCAATCAATGCCGCGAAATAATTAGGCTAATCCGCGGATTAAGCCGCGAATCATTTTAATCCGGCACTTTAATTAATCCGCGAATTAAATAAAAGTGCCGCACATACTGCTCGTGGGGTACTAGGAAATCCCACTTTTATATTAAAAACATTCAGTTCGCACTCCGATAAGTTATCGCGTGAAAGTATTTTATTAGTTGCTTTGCATTTTATCGGCCCTTAAGGGTGCACAAATAGTTTTTAAATTAAAAATAGTGTAAATTTATGATTTTGCGGTATAAATGCGGTCGAGGGTGATTATTGAAATAATTTTATTGCATAAAAAAATACAAAATTTTCGAATAAATTTCCCAAAAAGTACATATATTTAAAAATTTTCGAACATTATCTGCCAATTTTTTGTTATCAAACTCCACTACGACCCCCCAAGCTCCCGTCGCACAAAAACCCACCTCACAAAACTACTAAAATCTTCTTAGTGTGTTTAAGAGATAATATGGTGGGAAATATCCAACCGATGGCAGACAATTGAATTTTTGTTTTAGGCCCGGTTTTACAAACATAGTTTATGCTGCTATTCTTGCTCATTGTCTCGACAAACGTTTCCGTAGCAGTTATTCCAGGAATAACATATTCTGCAGTGTAAATCGTGTTTGTAAAGCCGGGCCTTAATCGTTTTTGATAAATTTAGGGTTTCACCCTTAATTTTTGTATTATAATGTAGGTCTTGAACGGCCATTTATAAAAATATATAGTTTATCGGCGATAGGGCCCTTGTTGTTTCACAGATAATAAGCAAAATCGAAAAAAAGGTCCAATTTTCAAGGGCGAATTTCGCCTTAATAAACCGCGCAAGAGCACGAACGGAATACGGCTCTTGATTAGTGTCGTCTAGTACTACAATTCTACAAAGTTTCAAATTTCAAGGTCTTCAGCTCAAACGTAAAACACAAGTATAGCTTATCCAAACCTATATGATGTTCACGTCATCGACAAAAAGTTACTAGATTGTTTACCAGGTATAGCGGTATGAAGTGAGCGTTAAGATACAAATGTGTTGATAGGGAACATTGTTGTGAACGAGCTTAATTTTTTTGTTTCGTTGGTATGACATCTATTAAACATATTTAATATACATCAAGTCATTGAACAAACAACATCATATTTTTTCATCGTCTTAAAAATGTCGAAGTTTGTACCACAAAGTGATGATTTGCGGAAAGCGTTTATTTTTTGTTTTCATTTGAAGAAAAGTGCTGCAGAGTCCCATCGAATGCTTGTCGAGGCTTATGGTGATGGTGCTCTATCAGAAGCAACATGCAAAAGATGGTTTCAACGGTTCAGAGATAATGATTTTGATGTGAGAAATGAAGAACGTGGAAGACCACCAAAAGATGATACTTTGAGTCAAAAGCAAATGGCAGCAACGTTAAACGTTGCACGGCAAACAATTTCTGACCGTTTAAAGGCTATGGGAAAGATCCAAAAGTGTGGAAAATGGGTGCCACACGAATTGAACGAAAGACAGATGGAAAACCGAAACAACACTTGTGAAATTTCGCTTCAAAGACACGAAAGAAAATCAGTTTCGCATCGAATTGTTGCTGGCGATGAAAAATGGATTTATTTTAAGAATCCTAAACGGAAAAAATCATGGGTTAATCCAGGACAACCGTCAACATCGACTGCAAAACCAGATCGATTCGGCAAGAAGGCAATGATCTGTGTTTGGTGGGATCAGAAAGGTGTGGTGTATCATGAGCTTCTAAAACCTGGTGAAACTGTTAATACTAATCGCTACAGACAACAAATGATCAATTTGAACCAGGCATTGATCGAAAAACGACCAGAATGGGCCAGAAGACGCGGCAAAGTAATTTTGTTACACGACAATGCGCCTGCACACAAAGCAAAACCGGTTCGGGATACAATCAAAGCACTTGGATCACCCGCCGTATTCACCAGACTTGGCCCCTTCCGACTACCATTTGTTTTCATCGATGGGACACTCATTGGCTGAGTGAGCAGCACTTCGATTCCTACGAAGAAGTCGAAAATTGGGTGTCTGATTGGTTTGCTTCAAAACACAAACATTTCTATTGGCGTGGTATCCACAAATTACCAGAAAGATGGTCAAAATGCGTAGAAAGCAATGGTCAATACTTTGAATAAAAATTTTTTACTTTCCCATTCAAAATTAGTGTTTCATTTTCGCAAAAAAACGCTCACTTCATACCGGTACACCTGGTATTTGTAATTCGTGACATATTCTATAGATGATTTACTTGCTCACATATTAGATGGTATAAAAAAAGACTACAATTGATTAGAACTGTCAAAATACGAGGTGACAGCGCTGTGCGAAACGTCATCGTCTAGTAACATTGTATTGATGACGTCAACGTCATACAGGTTTGGATAAGCTATACGAACACAAACGCAAGACGCAGATTCGATCAATAATTATCAAGTGATGGACGATGAAACGTTGGCGCGTCGGAAATGCGCTAAGGTGCATTTTGAAACACAAAAGGACACACGACGTCATCAATAAAACGAGTCCAAAACTCAATGCTACGGAAGGAAACAATGAACATCGAAATTAGAAAAACGAACATTCCAAAAACCGAATCCTCGTCAAAATAAAAATGAAGAGAAGCACAAGAAACGCTTCCGCGCCTCAAACCAAAAAGAAATTACAAGACGAGACGGGCCCAAAACGTGCATCGTCAAAAACGCGAGTTTTCAATCGCTCGTCGTTCGCCAACGTCGGCCAATCGAGCCGATTGTTCAGCTACAGAGAGACAGGCCCAAATTCATAAACCAAACACGTTTCCGTCTGAAATGGGCTACTTTAGCGATCGGGCACGTCCAAAAAGTCTTTCGGTCTTGGTCGGCCGCGTGAAAAAGACAACAAAGCATCTTTCCACGGCCAACCAAGACCGAAAGCCTTTTCGCGTTCGCGTCTTGCTTTGCGCCCAACATTGTCCCCAACTTTAAATAATCTATTAACTTTTATCTTTACAACAAATCGTTCGCCTCCATTACCTCGGAGTTGATTAGTTCAACAGAAACGCCCGAGCGCGTCCATTTCGCCAAAGGGATCCGCGCAAATCGGATTTAGAACGAGGAGATGACTCGGCGACTCTGGAAACCGGCTCGTAATGCATTTTAAAGAGCGCCCATTTACAAAATTAAAATTGAACGATTCGAAAAGGCAACGGTCATTATTACGGGCACGATTGTAGTTTAATTAATATCTCGCGGTATTCAAAGCGCGGAACCGATGCCGGAGAGATTAATTTTTTTTTGGTTGCTTCAATAGATGCACTTCAATGTCGAGGATGGACTTTGCGCGGTGTTACGTTAACGTCGCGAACAAAATGCGAGCGTTAATCGATTTAAACCGTTTCGACTGTTGACCTTTCGTTTTTTCCAAACTCGTCGGTTTGTTGTACGACCAAGCGTAAGACGTTCGATTTGTGTCTTCGAAAATCCATCGCCGCATTTTCCAATTGTTCTATCCGAAGCGAATTTTCGACGAAGATCGTTCTTCGACGGGCAAAAACATCGAGCCCAAAAATAAAACGATCGGAAGAAATTTCCAAAATCAACGCGACGCGAAACCGCGCGGTTTCTTCCAATATCCAATGTCGAAGCTGTACGGAAGAAGGCGCATTTCGAACGACTCGACCACGCCGCGGTCGTGTGCAACCTTTGGCTTGGCAAAAAGCGCGGCCAAAACGACGAAAATGGCAACGAGTCGACGCCCGAAGAATGATTTCATCGACGAATTTTTTGGTCACCAAAAAAGAGTCGTTCTCACGACCAAACGGTTTCGACTTGCACGATCCATCCAACTCGGAAAGACCCAATGGTCCCCGTCCGTCCGCGCCCCACGTCACGACCATGAGATCACGCGCGCCAACGATTCGTTTGGTGGTCCCGCGCAAAATGGAAAAACACCAGAAGCCGCTCCGACCTTGAATTCTCCTTTATAACCTTATTTACATCGCGCTCTAAAACGCACACACACACACACACACACATACATACAAATAAACCCATAACTGGTGGGCGTGGAGTTGGCCGTTCGCCGCGCTTATTAAAATACCTAAATACGAAAATCAAAGTTAAAAATAGACGAAACACATTCGAATGCAGCGCACGAACACCTAAATAATACATATTATAAAACGGGCGATGATTCAATTTTACAGTTAGAAAGAATGTTTCCAATTCGAAGTGGGCGCAAAAGATCGGTTCGGCGTGCTGTTGGGCAAATTAAAAATCGCCGAAACGATTAATAAGACGAGTGGGAGTCGCGACACGACTACTAATTCAATTCTTGTTGCGTTAATTGGCAACCACGGTCCGAAAGTATGCGACCCCCCGCCGCGCGTCTTCTTCTTAATGACGTGCGGTTCTGAAAAGTGGAGAGATCTCGGGAAAAATGTCGTCAGAAATTGATAATTGGAAGCTATTTTCGGCATTCGTCCTAATTGAGTCCAATTAACTGGTAAAACGGTCGTTTAACAGATAATGTGAAAACGTAACGTTGCGCGTTATCGTCCGAAGCGGAGAGGGGAGCGCTTTTGTTTTTGCTCGTTCGCCTTTTGGTGGAACGTCGGGTGCGACTTTCGTTGAAATCTGTCGATTGGCTCGGGAAACGATCGATTTCTCGGATATAACGAGCAAAGATTCGTGCGGTTCCGGCGCGATCTCCGATCGCCGTTCGAGAAACCTCGACTCGAGAAAATCGATTTTGATGATAGAGGCGCGATTAATCGAACAAAAATGCAAGACGAGCGAGGGATCGGCCGACCGTAACGCCCCGGAGCGTTTGCCGAGGTTCCCCTCGAGGTCTCACGACTAAACCCTTTGTATAACTCAACAACCGCCACAACGGCCAACAGTTACAACGTCGAGATTCAGCGCGACCCCGACCGACGTAGACAATGGCCGTTTGAAAATTTTCGAAAAACACCCTCCCGCCCCTCTGAACTGAACTAACACGAATATATTGATATGCGTTAAAAACGATTTCGAAACGACGCGCTCTATCTAAACGGCGAACCTGTTGCAGGTGTCGAGTAACGGATCCTGTTCCTGGGAAGCGTCTCCGATTTCCATCCATTAACCTATCGCGTCACACCTGCGGCTGTTCCGTTCACCGAGAAACCGAAAGCGATCGTCTCACTTGTCTGGATGAGCAGCGTAACGTTACGGAGGGTCTGCACGCAAACTATTGCAGACCAGGTTTCGGCGTCTTCTTTGTGTTGCGACAACAAAAACATCGCAAAGTTAACAATGTACGAACGAGCGCGTTCGCATCTAGCGTAGCGTGGCCGTAACGGCCACGTCTGCGGACGCGAGCCGTATCGTTTCCAAAAATCCAAATAAAAAAAAATCGCGAAAAAAACGCCGCGGATCCGCGGCGCCCGCCCGTCGCGCGGGAGATCGGGGTTCGATTCCCCGCCGGGGAGGATTTATTTTAAACAATTAATGATTTTTTTTAATTTTTCACCGACCACCGTCAATTTTACAATTAGTTACACGACAAGGATAGAAATCGAAACTAAACGCAGACGACCTTAAATAACGATCAAATAAAGCACGAACCAAAATCCAGACAAAATCGGCCACAAGTCCCATTTTCGAAACGTTTATTTTATTTTTTTTGTGTAAATACGTGTCGTGTCGCAACGAAAAATAATCAAGTCGTTCGACGGGTACCATTAAAATGTTTGTTTCGTCCAAAAATATACAAAACATGCGATTAAAACGCTATCAATTAGTGAAATTAATGTAATTAAAATAATTGAAGCGTTCAAACGCTACAAATGTGTTTTTAAAGAAATATCTCGGAAATCGTCCTCTCGTCAGTAAACAATAATTAATTTAGATTCGAAATTGCTTCGTAAGTAAGTGCGCGATCAATTGCCGTCGTGCTCATATATTTATTTAATTGCTTACATTGATTTTTCCCAAAGCGATGCGATTGTCGAAAACCACCCACCTGGAGGCCGAGGTTCGATTCCCCTCCCCCACAAAGGATTTTTTTTGTTGCTTACAAACAACAGCAAAACGTCTTCATCGTTTTTGAGTATTAATCGGGTAAAAAACTGATTATATTGGAAATTAACGACGATTTCTTTTGTTAAATATTACATTTGTGCGGCTGTGCAAAACTGTAAGTCGCCCGATCAAGGTTAAGGTCATTATTAAAAATAAACACCTTCGTAAACAAACTGATAAAAACAAAACCATTATCTCGAATAAATATTTATATTAACATTATCTCGGACCGTTTACTAATAGTAAGCGCGTTTTCGCATTTACGATGCTCGAAGGGACCGTTTGCGAATCATTCTCGGGGGGGAGGGGGGGGGTCGCTTCGCAAATTTTCTCAACTTACGCAATAATAAAACGCGACGCGAACGTCTTCCCTAAATTATAGGAAATCGGGAAACGGCGAACGTTTCAACGTTGGCGCCCGACGCGGGGCCACAATTTCGAAGCCGAAACTTCCGTTAACGCTTCACGTTCGAAAAGTCGCGCGTGAAATGGCCAAAAAATGGCGATACGTTTAAATCAATCGCGGAACGAAGCGTTCGATTCCACGCCGGGGAGGCTACCGTTTTATTACAACAATTTCCCGAAATTTCGCATTTCTGTCGGCGACAGAAAATCTTTGCGCGCGCGCGCGCGAAGGGTTAAAAAAACGATAGGGTTGGGGGCCGATGTTTTGCTTTACGAAAATATGCAAAATGCAAAACGAACGGTGTTGAAACAACGTACGTCAATAAAACGACTATAAATAGTTTAATGTGCATAAGTATTTTTTTAACGACAAAAATTAATGGCGTCCTTGGTCGCCTTTTTTTTTAATTAGCAACGAAATAAACCTTAAACGAGTCATAAGTCCTCGGTAGTATAGTGGTAAGTATCCCCGCCTGTCACGCGGGAGACCGGGGTTCGATTCCCCGCCGGGGAGGCAACTTTTTCGAAATCGCCAAAGCGCTTGAAAAAAACAAAAAAAAAACAATTTATAGATATGAATCGGTATAAGACAAGTAAACAACGCGCACGCCACATTTTCAACGATAATCGTTTTTTTTATTTTGACTTTTTACATCGACCGACGACCAACAGATGCCGCTTAGACGACCGCGCGCGGGTCAATTTACAACACGCACAGTTTAAGACTGTCGGCCGACTAAAAAAATGCAAGACTATACTTCACAGGATCATTTCTGTAGTCAGTCTTCCCGTACTCGATACCCAAATTTCGAGTCGTCGCAACCACGATGAAGAACGACAGTTCTGCGTCCCGAGCGTGAGACCGATCAAGGGTGGTTTTTTTAACCGCCCGCGATTAACGATGATCGTTCACCCGCAAGGGCAACGGACGCAGGGCATTCTGAGTGGCTGCCCTTTTTTTTTAAAACCAAACAAAGTATATCCAAAAATCGCGAACCCATACACACCACCCCAAACAAAACCACACAAAAACGCCCAGAACGCGAGACCGTGAACTACTTGTTCGTCGGCAACTTACTCCCATCAACACGTAAACTTTATACACCAAAGTTTTTCGGTTCAAGGCTCTCGTCGCGCAAGGGCAAATAACCCTTACAACAACAACAATAACAAAAAAACTACCCAGCCGCACAACCACGGCGAATTTTTCCACATTTTCCTCTCGACCTCAATAAATCCCATCGATTGCGAAACGTGCGGGGCGACCGACCCCGAAACCCAGTGCGAGTTGCACAAAAGAAAAAGCACGAATCGATTTCTCTTCTATTCATTCAACGGACCCGGTTTTAACAAAAGCAACTGGTTCACAAAACGGGACACACACACAACATACCTTTTTACGTGAACAAGAAACGGCCAAACCGTGCCAGCTCGATCACACCATCAAAAAGGAACGGAACGTACGCAACATCGCAACGTTTGGCATTCACTGTAACTCCACTTCACTCACTTTCGTTCGCGTCGCTTTGGCTACCATATTACGGTGGATCCGGTTAGCGCGGGCCGGTGGTACGAACTTCGTGTGTAAACGAGAAACGACTTCGCCACGCCTCGTAGATGGTTCGGGCAACGACCACGTGGCGCTCCGCGCCGCACGCGACCGTCGCCGTGCAGGTTTCTGTACGTTTCGTTTTGGGCGACGGTTGCGCGCGCCCTCGGTTCGTTCCGTCGGAACACGAGAGCGTCAGGGACGCGACGCGGCGATCGCCACGTTCATTCATTTACACGTGGGTCGCAGTATAAGTAGGTTACACGAAACGATTTCCTATGTATGCTTTTAACCCTTCCGCGCCGATTTCTTTTTCGCTTTTTTTTCCGCATTAATTGTATAAAATTCAAATTAAAATTAAAAAATATTTTTTTAGTCAAAAAAATTTGGGGGTGGGGGGTACGCCTATGTCCCCCGTCGGGCGCGCAGTTTACTATTATAAATGCATCTCGTTAGGCGCGAAAGGGTTAAGGGTAGATTGGCGCGCCGTTTGTTTTTGTTTTTTGAAGCGACCGCCTTCAGATACCGTTCACGATTTTTGCGCGATGCCATTTATTAAATCGAAAATAAACTCGAAATCGTTTTATTGCGTTCGAACGTTGAGAGTTTGCCGTTTACGCGGCCGGGTTGGACGGGCGCCAATTGTCTCGGAAAAAAATTAAATGCACGACCTATAAGGTGGCGATTCGATCAAATAAGCCGATGGGGTAAAGGAGACAATCGATTAAAAAAAAAAGAAGTTAATTCCGGCTGTGGTGCTCGATTTAAAAATTAAATCACAGCCATCGTTAACCACCTCACGAATGCGTCCAGATAAATGTTGAGAAACCCAGAAAATGCGTGCAAAAAAATCTTTTAATGGCCACGCCCTCGAACATACGGGGTATACGTAATGGTACCTAAAATATATTTAAATATGCACGTCTACGTAATAATAGATTTTGTGTGTTTAAGCACCCTCGGCATGGTATTTTAATATCCACCTCCCCGCTCCGCCCCCCCCCCCGTATCGCTCCCCTTGGTTTTCGACAAAAAAATTTGGCGCCGACGTCGTTGCCCAAGAAAACTAAATGCAATCGAAACTAGTTCGATTTAAAACCGAAAACTTAAAAATTAACGTTTAAGTTAACACGTCGACTGCCAACTGCGAGTTATCTCGTGGCCTGTTTACTTGCCACATTTATGCGGCCAGGGTTAAATTCGTAACGCATCAGTGTAAACGTGAACGGATAGCCGCGGGGAGGAGAACAAAAAATCAAGTTTGGCTTACACGAACAGAAAATGCGACCATTCAACAAAGTTTATTCAAAATCAACAAACAAAAGAATATGTTTATTGTTTAAAACGCATTCTCTTATAAATCAGAGTTAATAAGAGAAATATTTATATTATATTATATATATTATTATATTATATTATATATATATTAATAATCAAAGAATAATATATGATTAAATTAAATTGGCTTTTTACACAGGGATCCTGCAAAAATACCGTGACAGTTAACGTGTTAAACGTGACAGTTAATGAAAAATAAATCGAACCGCGAGCGCGACCTCGAAACAAACATTTCGTTCGAAATCGTAAGTCCTCGATCGGAAGGACGTCATCGGAATTGTTGCGTTTCGACGGCGAAATTTTCCGATCGTTCATCGGCCGCTTCGGGCCGAACAAAGTGTTTTCTTTTTCTTTTTTTTTTCTTTTTCCGCGCGAAAAGTGAACGGGGGCCGGTTTTTGAAATTTCGAATTTTCAACGACACGAGCGAGAGCCCCGGCGAGTTTACGTCAAGCGACAGAAAAACGAAACGATCGAAATCGTATCAACGAAGAAATCGCGCGGAAGCGCCAAACGATCTGTGGAGAAAACGACGCGATCGACTTGCATCAAAACGGCCGCGAAAAACCTCGAATAAGTCCCTCGAAAGACGTTTCGACGTCGCGCGTCGAGGGCGTGGCAAAAAAGCGCCCGCCACGGGCGCACGTCAGACGGTTGCCACGGGCGCTTCATATCCTGCGCGTGATGATTTGTTCGATCAGTTAAAATATGAGGTTAATTTTTTTAATTTATATTTATGCGATTCGTGCATAATTTATAATTGTAACGGGATAAATCGCAAATTGTCCAGTAACCAATATTAATCGTTTGTTTATTCACAGCACGTCGGCGTCGTGCTGTTCTCAAAAAAAAAAATTAAAGAAAAAGTGGACACCGAGCGTCGACATGTCCAAAATCGTCCGTCGAGATTAACGAACTTTACCGATATCGAAATCGAACTTCCATTGAATTTTAATCGCGCGCCCTTTATAAATATTTAAATTCAAATTGCTCATTTAGTATTCCGCTTTAATCGTTTCACGTTCGTCGAACAGCACGAACGGCTTTCCCGGGAAATGCGTTTCCCGCACGCACCGGATTTGGGGAAGGCGCGTAAAAACTCCCCCGCCCCCACCAGCCCCGCGGTGCGAGTTCGGTTCACGTTGCCCGTAGCGACCGCGCTCAACGTTCACGAGTCACAACAAAAGAAAACTTACTCGGTCTGGTCCAGGTCCTCCGGAAACGTCATCGGATGTTCCGCTATCGGACTGGGCTCGGGCTCCTCGTGCAACGGGCTCTCGTAAATCAGCGTCTCCACCATCGACCCCTTCGAACTCCCGAACGACACGCTGCAACAAAAAAAAATAATAATCGATCAGCACTGTGGCCGTCGCAAGTTCCTGGCCTAAAACCGACTGAATGGCGACGCGACAGGGCAATCGCGGAAGATCAAATCGAAAACTTTCCAAACACGACGTGCCTATATATATATATGTGTGTGTGTGTGTGTGTGTGTGTGTGTACATAAACAGAAGCTCGTAAACATTTCAATGTGGGGTGAGGCTGGCGTATTGGATTATGTAAAAATAACAGAGACCGTTTGGTGTGGAAAGTGCAAGTGGAGGAACGTCTCGAAGGCATATATGCATACCAATACGTTGCCGCTCTAGCGATCTAATTTAAATACGCGAATTAATTACGCGTTTGTTTTGTTTTTTTTCTCTATGGCGAATAACTTACGTTCACGATAATTGATCATTTCCGAAGGCCTCCGCAGTCGTCACGTTGCCGACTCATCATTGTTCCCAATTATATCGCTTCTGTTGCGTGCGTTTTGTATCGAAACGAACTTTTGTAGTTTCGTTGAAGGTTAAAGTCGAAAAAAAAAAGTTTCCATATTGCGACAGAAAAAAGAAAACAGTTTCGATAAACGTTAAAATTAATACGTCCGACCGTGACTTGTCGAAAACGTCCCGCTCTCGACTCGCCTCGACGATTAAAAAATCGAAAAGCCGAAAAATCGATTCTCTTGATAACACAAAACGATCGAGCTACGAACACGTGAATCATATTAAAAAATAAAAATAATTAAATAAACGACTCGCACAACAACAAATAAATATTGGAAAGCGACGTCGAACGGTTCCAAAAAACAAAGCGTCGCGTCGCGCCGAGGAAAGACGGGGGGCCATTAAGAAAATCCCATTCAAACTTGAACCTGAACTTCGACAATTATTACATAACAAAATAATATCAATATTGCCCAGTTTTTACGCGCCGCAAACCCATTCTATAATTAGACGTTTGTTTGCATTGGTTGTCGTTTTCGTTTAGTCAACAAAACAATGCGGACTTGCCAATTTAGTTAATAACGACCGTGTAAGCTTTTAAAAATAGCGCTCGTTTCGCAACGCAATGTCACATTCGTTTAATATTTACACGTTACGTCGCCCAATTTGGAAACGGGGCGAGGTCGGGATTTCGTTGGGGCCACTTCGAAAATTATAACCATTCAAATCGAACGACGCTTTAGTTATAAATCGCTTACTTATCTACCGATAAGTGGGCTAGTTCGTTTCGCAAACGCGTCCGTGTCGATTTAATTAGGAATTACATCCCGATACACGTACGCGACGTGGGCGACGAGAAGTTGTTAATATGAAGAACGTGGACGTGACGCATTTTAAGGGATCCGTTTTTGGAACGGCTCCACAACGAGATCGTCAATTTTCCGAACGGCCGATAAATAAATGATTTTCTACGGATTACGCGAACGTTTCCCACAAGTTCAAAATCGCAACATATCGATAGTTAAAAATTCCCAATATCTCACAATTTGAACAATCGATTTCACTTCATTTTAAATTTAAAATGTGTAAACGGCTAAAATTTGCGACAATAGCGCTTATTCCGACGATTCAAAAGCCGATTTTCAAAGCGAATATTATACGAAAACGATCGAATAGCTTGAAAAACAAATTAAAAAAAACATTCGGATAGTTCACAAAAACTAAAGAGACAACGTTATAATAAAACCGGCGTCGGTCAATTCCCATTAGTTCAAAATTCCAAAAATTAAATATTCGGTCATTTATCCGAGAACTCGCAACTTAAGGCATTAACAATTTTAATATACAGACAGATATTAAGTAAAATCGTGCGAAAAAAAAACCTAAAACAAAAAGCGGTTTAAAAGAATATTCGGGGAACTTAAAATCGCAATATTTCAAATTGTTCCAAAATTCGCGTCTTAAGCTTCGTTAGCTCGAAAATCCAGTCCCATCGGTCCCAATCCCACACGTAGCCCCAACAGTTCAAAATTCCAAAAATTAAACGTTAGGTTATTTATCCAAAAATTCGTTTATTTCAACTCGAAGACGTTAAAAATTGTAATATACAGACAGAACTTAATTAAAAGCGTTCGAAAAAAACCCATTAAATTCTCCAAAGTATATACATACGCAAAAAACTTAAATTACCATTATTTCAAATTGTCAACAACCGCGATTACAATATCGATAAGTCAAAAATTCGTGGTCAAAAGCTTTGAAAACCTTAAAACCTCATTGTCCGAAAATTCGCGTGTTAAGCTTCGTTCACTCAAAAACCCAGTCCCATCAATCCCGATCCCACACGCAATTCTAACAGTTCAAAAGGTTATTTATCCAAAAACTCGTAACTCGAAGACATTAAAATTTGTAATATGCAGACAGATCTTAATTAAGACCGTTCGAAAAATCCCATTAAATTGTCCAAAGTACATGCACAAAAAACAAAAAGCGGTTTAAAAGAATATTCGGAGAACTTAAATTATCATTATTTCAAATTGTCAACAATCGCGATTAAAATATTCAAATTCGCGTCTTAAGCTTCGTTAGCTCGAAAACCCAGTCTCATCGGTCCCGATGCCACACGTAATCCCAACAGTTCAAAATTCCAAAAATTAAACATTAGGTTATTTATCCAAAAAACTCGTAATTCGAAGACAATAAAAATTTTTAATGTGCAGACAGATCTTAATTAAAACTGTTCGAAAAAACCTATTAAATTGTCCAAAGTACATACACAAAAAACAAAAAGCGGTTTAAAAGAATATTCGACGAACTTAAATTACCATTATTTCAAATTTTCAACAATCGCGATTAAAATATCGATAAGTCAAAAATTTGTGGTTTAAAAGCTTTCATAAGCTTTTGAAAACCCCGTTGTCTCAAAATTCGCGTCTTAAGCTTCGTTAACTCAAAAACCCAGTCCCACCAGTCCCGATGCCACACGTTCAAAATTCCAAAAATTAAACATTAGCTTATTTAATCCAAAAACTTGTAACTCGAAGACATTAAAAATTTTTAATGTGCAGACAGATCTTAATTAAAACCGTTCGAAAAAACCCATTAAATTCTCCAAAGTACATGCACAAAAAACCCAAAAAAAATTAAATTAAAATAAAATATTGATAAGTCAAAAATTCACCGTTCAAAATCGCAATAGATCAAATTCGAACGATTTGAAAAAGCCCATTGTACCAAAAATCCACCTAACCCCCCCCCTAACCCCACGAGTTTTGTTAGCTCGAAAACGTCACATTTCCATAAATTAAACGAAAGAACGATCGGTGAGTTTGCGAATCGTTGCCTAAAACAAAGAGGGCGGTGGCGCGTCAGGAATAATAATTAACGATAATCGCTAGATCGCGTCTAAAACGAACCGGCGTCGCCCTAAAGATGGCGCCGTCCCCATCCGCGACCAAAGCCACCCGACGAAATCGGTAAAAATTCACGCGGACGAACCGAAAAGTATTTCGTTTGCGTCAGCGCGACTGGTCGTGCGGCTTTCCCTTATAATCTCCGGCACTAATCGCCCCCCCCCCCAAACGGTTATTGCCATTGGCAGAAGGACCGAATAACGTCGAGATAACCCATTTACGGGAAGCCCCCGCTTTGCGTTCAAAAGAAATTTACGGCCGAGGCTTGGCGTTCGCATAAATTAAACGATTTAATTGCAACAGATGGCGCTGGTCGCGCCCTTCGGCTTTCCTTCGATCAATTAACGCGACGAGCAAAATTAGTATTCGAAAGGGGGGGAAGGGGGCCCTTTAAAAAAAACTATATGTATATATATTAGCATAAATATTCGTAACAGCCAACTCCGTAATTGGATCAATTTAACTACGCGTTGGCCAATGTAACTTCGTTATGACCGGCCAATTTTTTTATTATTGTTTTAGAGACGTCGAGGGCCCCGTGGGACTTATGGGAACTAATTTAACCGTCCGGAGATCACGAACTAATAACAAAATTGCGCTTCGGAGCCAACCTCAAGACGACGACCTTGTGTTTCCCACTCTCGGCCCTTAATTTGAATTTTAGGCATCCGGGGAACGTAAACGAAAGACGGCCGTGCACAGTTACGCATTAACGCTTACGTATCGATTTCGATCGTTATCGTCGGCACTAGGAAATAATTTTCTCGTAAAGGAAACGAACGCAATTTGTTCTGGCACTGCTCCAGTCTACGTAGGCGACGACACGAACGCAACAGCATCAAAACAAGCAACTGCAAATTTTGCCTTTTTATTGACAACGTCCGTTCCTAAATGGAAATTGAAAATCAACTTGGCTCTATCACGTCCGCGTCTCGCGTAATTAGTCGACTGGGTTATTTCAAAAAATCCGACCTCGAAGGACCAACATTGTTAAACGCGACAAGACTCCGCTAGGCCATTTTCGTCGCGGACACCGGGGAGGTTAATTTCAAGGGGGGGGAGGGGTCTTATCTGAATAGCGTCAGAGTCTCAAACTTGACCCCGCGTTGCAGGCGCCAAATTGTAACACGCGCACAACAACGAACGCACCTCGAGACATCTACGTCGAAGCAAAACAATTTGTTTTCCGACACGGCGGCGGTTTCGAGAACTTGCAGGACTCGCCCGGCATTGGGCGTCGCGGAAATTGCGACTTTTCAAAAGCGACAGCGAAAATAATGTGCCGCAATTACTACGACAATTTAATGACAAGCAAAACAATAGAATAACGCGGAAACGGCGAGCCGCCAACAATTAACATTACAATCGCCGCATATCCAAACAAAAAGATTTATTTATAAAACCGTCTCGTCGCGGTTCGCTTAAAAAAGAAGAAAAAAAAAAGAAGCGGCGTTTTCGTTCGGCAAAAATTTACATTTCGGCCCGCGTCTTCGCGGCGCGACCCGCGCGTTTCCGTCGATTTATCGCCGTGGCGCCCCACGTTGGGCGCCAATCTCGTCCGATACTAACAAGGAAGGTTAGGGCAGGTGGAAATCTCGGCGAAAATTTGAAACTTTGCCGTTGGATTGTGGGTGTTAATCGACCCTAATCGAGAGCCGTATTCCGTTCGTGCTCTTACGCGGTTTAAGAGAGGCCACCCTCGAAAATTGGAACATTATTCGATTTCGCTTATTATCTGCGAAACGACAAGAGCTATCGCCGACAAACTATATATTTTTGTAAACGGCCGTTCAAGACCTACATTATGATACAAACATTAGGGATGAAAACGCTAAGGGGTGTCGTCCCTTCGAATTATCACCCTAATTTTGCCGTGCTGGGGTACGTTTTTACATCGGCAGACATATATATTCATGTAAAGGACAGTTAAAGCTATAATTTGAAACGAAAAACAACGCGACGTAGTTTTATACGGAGGGCGACATATTGAACGTTTATTCATTTGGAGGGTGGACCGCCAGGTTTGCGAGGCAGATCACAAGTATCGAGTTTATCGAAAATGATTAAAACAAAAACTCAACTGTCTGCCACCGGTTCGATACTTCCCACCGTATTAACTCTTAAACGCGCTAGGAAAATTTTAATAGTGTTGTGAGGTAGGTTTTTATGCGAAGGGAGCTTGGGCTGTTGCGGGGGGTCGTAGTGAAAATTTTTAAAATATGCACGTTTTAGGAAATTTATTCGAAAATCATGCAGTAAAATTATTTTAATGATCACCCTCGACCGCCACTATACCGCAGAATTATAAATTTACCCTATTTTTTCGATTTAAAAACTGTTCGCGTGCCCTTAAGCATTGAAAATTTCCCTACTACAAACCATAAATCAGATAAAAGTTTGATCGCGCTTTTATGCGGCCGATAAAATGCAAAGCAACTAATAAAACGTGTGCACCGCCTACTTTCACAATTTACCGGAGTGCGAACAAAGAACTGGTTTTAAAATAAAAGTGGATTTTCCTACTTCTTCTTCTTCTCGTGCCGTCTTCTTATTGAAGGTTGACGACCACCTGCCTATATGCTTCCCTATCTCTTGCAACATGGAACAGTTGCTCCTGTCCAATCCTTGATATTTCTCAACAACGATTTTCTTTTGCGCCCAATGCCCTTTTTTCCTTCGATGTTTCCTTGCATGATAGTGTGCAACAAGGAGTATTTATCATTACGTAGTATAAGCGGTTTTTCTTATTTTAATTGCAGTTAAGAATCTTCTACCATGACCAATACGTTTTAGCACTTCTTCATTTGTGACCTTATCTGTCCATGGGATCTTAAGTATTCTTCGGTAAAGCCACATTTCAAAGGCTTCCAGTCTTTTTATTGATCGTGCCTTCGGTGTCCACGATTCCACCCCATATAATAACAGTGACCACACATAGCACTCCAGGAATCTCAATCTGATATGCAAATATTTTATGAACGCTTTCCTCGCCATTTCAATTCTTGCTCTTATTTCGTTGTCCTGTTCCAATTGTGAATTTATACTGACACCCGAGTATTTATATCTATCTACTTGTTCAATTTGCTTTCCTTCCAGTATTAAATGTTCATTAACATGTTCATTAATGTTCGGGTTCTTCGTCACAATCATGAATTTGCTCTTCTCCATGTTAATTGTTAGCTCCATTTTGGAGCTTTCTGTGTTAACTGCTCCCAGTATGGTTTGCAGTTGTTCGATGCTATTCGCCATAATTACGGTGTCATCTGCGAATCTTATGTCATTGACCAATTTTTATCCCTTCAGTTCTTCCCTGTAGTGCATTTTGGAATATTACCTGGTAGTACAAGTTGAACAATGTGGGCGATAATGCACGCCCCTGTCTGACTCCTCTCTGTACACCAATCTCATCCGTCTCCATGTCGTCTATCTGTACGACAGCTGTTTGGTTGTAGTAAATGTTCCTAATAAGGTTTATATCTTTTGGATCCAAGTTGACGTTTTTTAGCTTGTCTATCAATTTTGCGTGTTGTACTCTGTCAAAAGCCTTCTGATAATCAATAAAACATATACGAGGGTGGTCCGTAAAATAAGGTTCCCAATGATTTTACACAATGAAAAACATATTTATTGGCATTGAATAATACATATTCTGAAAGCTTAGATTTTCCCCTATTTTTCGACATAATCGCCGTTGAGATCAATGCATTTTTGCATGCGGTGTACCATCTTCTTTATACCTAAATCGTAGAACTCTACCGCCGCGCCACGAAGGTAGCTTAAAACCTCTTTTTTCAGCTCCTCGTTGGTTGTGAAATGCGTCCCGCCCAGGTGTTTCTTCAATTCAGGGAAGAGATGGTAATCACTGGGGGCCATGTCTGGGCTGTAGGGCGGGTGTGTGACAGTATTCCATCTAAATCCGTTGATGAGATCGGTTGTGACACGGGCGGTGTGAGGACGAGCGTTGTCCTGATGGAGACGCACTCCCTTTGTGAACATGCCTCTCCTCTTGCTTTGGATCGCGCGGCGAAAGTTCTTCAACGTCTCACAGTAGCGGTCCGCAGTAATTGTTGTGCCGGCGGGCATGAATTCGCACAACAATAACCCCTTCCTGTCCCAAAAGACGCTCGCCATCATTTTGCCGGCAGACGGTGTTCGTTTAAACTTACGCGGCTTGGCGAGTTCAGATGTTTCTACTGACGGTCCCAGGTGGACCCAGGTCTCGTCCCCAGTGACAATACAGTCCAAGAATTCCTCGCCATCGGTTTCGTAGGCCTGAAGAAATTTGCGGGCCGCTTCCACACGTTTGCCGTTTGTTGTCATCCGTCAGCATTTTAGGGACCCACCTTGCACAAACCTTGGCATATCCTAAACGGTCTGTCAGAATTTTGTGAATGCATGACTTGCTAACATCAGGGATCATCTCGCTGAGGTCCCGAACCGTCACCCTTCGATCTTTCAGCATTGCTTCTTTCACTGTTGCAATCGTTTCGTCCGAAACCGATGGCCGGCCAGAACGTTGTTCGTCATGGAGGTCTGAACGTCCGTCTTTGAATTCTCTGCACCATTTGCGCACATGTTGCACACCCATACACTTTTCCCCGTACACTTCACACAGTTGGGAATGAATGTCCACCGGCGCAGCGTTTTTTGCACACAAAAAACGAATAACAGACCGTAATTCGCAGCTGGCGTGAGACGCGAGTGGGAGTTCCATCTCTAAAGGCTACCAAGACTAGAATGAACGTCGCAGACAGATCGCCGGGGCGGGGACTGGAAGAAAGGGAACCAAGCTACACGCCAGTGTCGCCAAATCTCGCGTAACAGCGTTCCTAGTGTCTGCAGCTCCTTGGGAACCTTATTTTACGAACCACCCTCATATATACATCTTTATTGTATTCACGGCATTTTTGTAATAAGACAGTCATAGCAACTAAAGCTTCTCTGGTTCCCATTCCTCCTCGGAAGCCGAACTGGGTGTCATCGAGCTGTTCCTCGCATATTTTATATATTCGATGTTGTATAATTTTTGATTTAAAAAAAAAATTAAAAATTAAAATTTTCCCGACATCATGTTAATATCAGAATCCCACTACACGGACAGGAGCTACCTAAAGATACCAGCCTACACTATTTATGCCACACAACCACCCAGATGGTACCGCTCGTGGTGGAGCTGCAATTATAATTAAAAATAATATTAAGCACTACGAGCTACCTAAATGCAACTCACCGCATCTACAATCAACTACAATCATGATTGAAGATTGGAAAGGCCCACTAAACATATCCCCCACGACATAACATTAAGAAGGAACATTTCAATGAATATTTTGAAACATTTTGGAGATTGGAGATTTTAATGCCAAACATGAGCATTGGGGGTCAAGAGTAACCACCACGAAGGACAGAGAATTGTTGAAGGCAATAACAGGCAAAGGACTACACTGCATATCTACAGGTGAGCCAACTTACTGGCCTACAGACATGGCGATTCTTAGATTTCTGTATCCTAAGGGGCATCAGTCCAAATTATTGCAAAATTGAGTTCTCTTTGGATCTGTCATCTGACCACTCACCTATAATAGTGACGCTGTCTACTCAGGTGTTGCAGAAAGAGACCTCTCCTACTCTTAGTAACAGATTCACGAACTGGGATCAATACAGAGAAATAGTAAATGAAACATTAGCACTAGACATGCCTTTAAAAACTGATACGGATATAGTAGAAGCAGTAGAAAACTTCAACGAAGTAATCCAGCAGGCGACCTGGAAGTCAACAGCAAAGAAAATGATAAATAACATAAGTCCAATATGTCCGATGGAAGTCAAAAAGAAAATAGCCGAAAAACGCAAGCAAAGAAGAAGATGGCAAACAAGCAAACGCCCCGAAGACAAAAGAAAACTTAATCGACTTACTCGATAACTCAAAAATTTGCTTTCCAATATAAAAAAACAATTCGATACAAAACTACCTAAAGAGCCTTTCTCCAACCGAGGCAACGGAATACTCACTTTGGAAAGCGACAAGGAAACTAAAGCAACCTCAGCAGCATATATCACCGATAAGACTAGAGAGAACAATAGCTGGGCCAGAAGTAACATTGACAAAGCGGTCGCCTTTGCGAACCACTTAACAAAGGTGTTTAGTCCATTCGAATCGCAAACAACCGCAGCCGAAGAAGGCAATATTCGTCAATATCTCGATGTACCATTGCAAATGTGCTTACGAATTAAACCGTTTACAGTAAATAACGACAAGAAAATAACCCAAAAAAAGCGCCTGGTTACGACTTAATTACGGGGAAAGTCCTTAAAGAGTTACTGGAGAAGGGATTCAAATCCTACCTGTTTAATGCCGTGTTAAGACTATAATACTTTCACGAGCAACGGAAGATTGCAATAATTATTCCAATACTCAAACCGGGCAAACCAAGCGACGAGCTATCTTCCTTCAAGCCAATTAGTCTCCTACCAATATTGTCAAAGGTTTTTGAGAAATTATTCTTGCAAAAACTAATGCCTATAGTACTGGAAAACGACATCATACCAAATGCCACAATCGAACAAGTCCATAGAATTGTAGATAAAATAGATATTGATATTAATAGATAAGATATTGTTCGGCTGCATTCCTGGACGTCGTGCAAGCCTTTCATAAGGTCTTGCTATTCAAAATAAAAAAACTACTACACAATACTTAAGCCCTACCTTACCAATAGACACTTCTTAGTGAGATATCTTTTATCTCTTTATTCCCCATCAACGTTGGTGTCCCCCAGGGAAGCGTGCCGGGCCCGCTTATGTACATACTGTATACTGCAGATCTACCCGCACCACCGGGGGGGGGGCTATGATTGCAACTTTCGCCGATGATATAGCAATTCTTTCATCGCATCCTGATCTGCAAATGGCGTCAAACTATCTCCAGTTGTGCTTGTACAACTTAGAAGTTTGGTTCAAAAGATGAACGAAACCAAATCAGTCAATGTAACATTTACGCCGAGACGAGGCACCTGCCCGCCTGTTATAATAAATAACAAACAAATACCGCAAGATGACGCCGTCGGGTACTTAGGTGTGCATCTAGAAAGGCGTCTCACGTGAGAAAACGTATCTTCACCAAAAGAAAACAGCCTAGTCTAAAAATTAGGAAAATGTACTGGGCCAATTGGACGCAAAACCCAGATGACGTTGGAGAACAAAATACTACTTTACAAATCCATCCTGCGGCCTATTTGGTCATACGGCATACAACTACGGGGAACTGCGAGCAGGTCAAATATTGACGTCATCAAACGATTTCGATCGAAAGTGTTGCGCTCTTCGGTAGACCGCCCCATGGTTCGTTCCGAACGAGATCATACGACAAGACTTGGGCATTTCAACGATAGAAGAAGAAATACAAAGTGTTCACCCTAACTCGCTGGTCGAGGACCTATTAAACTCTGACGAGGAAGAACCAAGACTTAAACGATTCAAGCCAGAACAGATCTACCAAACCGTTTCGCATAATGCATGGTGGTGTTAAAGATATTGGAGAGTTTTTGCACGATTACGGTAACATTACCGTAATAGTTTACGGTATTTCGTTTGAAATGCGCACGCGCAATCCCGTTATTGGACACGGTAGCGCGCTATCGTGAGGTGAATAATGGGCGGTTTACGGGAACTAAAATGTAGGTATTTTTGCAATTCGGCATTGGCACTTGCATTATAGTTGTGGTGGCGCCCCTACGAAAGACGTCAGTAAAATTGTGTTTGACATAGTAAAATTATAACCTCTAAAACTATTCAAGTGTAGTTAAAAGTTAGATTGGAAGTAGCCGGCCTTCCGATGGCCTTCCTTTCGTTTCTCTATTATGGATGATATAATGCTTCTGCGGGAAATTGTGGCGGTGAACCCCTTTGTAGATTTTCACCTCTTCAGAACAATCAACGTCCAACTTGAAATCTGAATTATTAGGAGATGATGCAGAAAATACAAATTACAAAACTTTGACTTCCGAAGAAGATTTTGAAAATAATTCACAAGGAGAGCTAGAACATATGGCCTATCCAAACCTATATGCAATTTACGTCATCAACAAAAAGTTACTAGATTGTTTATTTGTAATTCGGTTTAAAGTTTGGAAGGTGACATATTCTGTAGATGATTTACTTGCGCACATATTAGATGGTGTAAAGAAAGACTACAATTTATTAGAACTGTAAAAATACGAGGTACGAGGTGAGACAGCGCTGTGTGAAACGTCATCATCTAGTAACCTTGTATTGATGACGTGGATTGCATATAGGTTTGGACGAAGTGTAGAAAAATGTATATGTGTATGTATATAAGTATGTACAGGGGGCGTCCAAGAAATTTCCGGAATTATTTTTTACCGCCCGAGCGAAGCGCGAGCGGGCGGCCGCTCCTGTCGGGATTGGTGGTGGGGGTGCTCGGGCGACAGGGAAAAAATATTCGGTTGCCTCCGAACCGACAGAGAGTGTGGATTGCTTGTACAGTGAGACCCTGTTTGGGCGACGCGTCACGACTCACGATGCAGCGAAATGTTGAACAGCGTGTGAACATCAAGTTTTGCGTTAAACTTGGAAAGGCTGCTGGTGAAACTTTACAAATGCTTCGGACAGCTTACGGCGACGAAGCAACGAAGCAATCAAGCGTGTACGAGTGGTCCCGAGCAGGACGACCGAGTTCAGCGACAGCCGATGAAAATGTGGACCGAGTGCGAACCTTGTTGAACTCTGACCGTCGGTTAGGCGTGCGATTGATTACTCAAGAGTTAAATCTTTCCAAATCAAGTGTGCACACCATTATTAGTGATCATTTGAACATGCGAAAAGTCTGTGCAAAGTTGGTACCCAAGGTGTTAAGCCACACGTGCCTTCTCGTGACTGAGCTGTTGATCAAGTACGGTGTGACAATGCTTCCCCAACCCCCCTATAGTCCGGATGTGGCTCCAAGCGACTTCTACCTGTTCCCCAAGCTGAAAAGGACACTCGAGGGAACTCATTTTGGAACCACCGATGCGGTTCAAAAGGCTGTGACGAATCAACTCAACTTGGAACAACTAACACCATACATTTCGGCTCTGGTTGGAGCTATCTTTAGTGCTACAAATATATAAACGATGGAAACAATTAATGAATATATAATATATTAATTTGGCCAAAGAACTGTAGCTTTATTACTTTACTATACACACAAAGAATGATTACATACCTACTTACATAATTATTTTATTTATCGTTTCTTGTTCTTGGATATAAGGTTCGTAGGTTAAATAACACATATAGTAATTTAGCATACATACAGGGTGTTCCGGGAGGAGTCTGTCAAACGTTAGGGGCGCGTTTCTTAAGTAATTTTAAGCAAAAAAAGTTGTAGCAGTGTACAGGTCCGATTTGGAAAAGTTATGGCTTGTTAAAGAAAAGTCAAGGCAAAAAATCAAAAATGTGATTTATTAAGTTTAATTGAGGAAGAACTATTAACAAGACGAAATATTTTTCAAGCTATATCAATTTTGTGTGAGTAAGTAACCTTTTTATATAAATCTGCATGTTATCGGTCATATCGACGCAGATTTTCCAAAAGGGCGTAACCCACAAAAAGTAAATTTTACAATAGAGCACATGTTATGTCGCCGCGTATCTATAACAAGATACGTTTCGCGGAAATATAAATCGATCTTTTCGGTGGAAAAAATCGAAATATTGTTACTAGATTTTATCAGACAAATGCGTAAGACAGTCAGAATAACTCATTTTCACAAAAAGTGTGAGTTACGTCCTTTTGGCAAAACGCGATCGATATATTACGTCGATCAACAAATTTTTAAATTTACAGAAAGCATAAATTAAACCTGCCTACCACTTGCTTCTAAAGTATTTTGTTGACAAAGAGTTGTCCACTTTGTAGGTAACAATGATGATTTATGGCTTACAATAATCCCTTTTAAAAATACAAGCATTTCACCTAAAACCCAATTCACAACTAGACATTTTTAAAATTCTATCCTTCAACTGTCCCGATTTTTTCTGTGGCAAGTGTACATAAATCAAATGGCACATCGCCGTCAATGGAATAATTCGCCATTCCCCACTTCATAATACATAATCAAATTGTATCTGTATTTCCCTCGAAAAGCGCCCTTTTGCCCTTTCTAAAATGCTAAAATAAACGTCAGTTTAACAGTTCACGAACCGGAAAAAAAGTGGATGTCTAGTCATCCTAAACGACACCGACATAGTCAGAAAACGACTTCAAGGGCGCGTATGAAGATTGGAAAATTCGATGGCAGAGGTGCAACGATGCCGATGGGGGACTACTTTGAAGAATTTTGAACAGTTGTACGGCTTTATTTGCAATAAATCGTGTTTTATAGCCTCATTCCGGAAACTTCTTGGACGCACCCTGTATGTATATGTAAATGTGTAGAATTTAATTCTAGTAAAATTTGAAGCATCGAAAGGAAATATTAAAGAATATGTTGGAAAAATTACATCTATAGGCGGCGATGAGATCGCTTGTAGCTTCATGCGAAAATCATCGAGAACTGAAAATATTTTCGTCTTTACGCAAATCGAAGATATTAGCGAAATAGCGTTTAATACTGTGCTAAGGGAAAATAGAAATCGAAATATCGAAAAGAAGATTTAATTTTTAATAATTTCATTTTATTTATTAGTCATGTTTCTGTTCATCTGTGAATTTTTAAAAACCACACATTTTTAAAAATGTTACTTTTGTTCCAAGAAACCCGCCGCAATAAACTTAATTTGATATTTGTGTGCCTTTAAATAGCCTGTTTCAAGTGACCTCAACCGCGGGGTTACTTGGAAACGATCATATTTTATATTTTTAACATTTTCTTGTTGAAAATTAAAAAATGTATTCGCATAAGTGGATTTTACGCCCCACTTGACTTAGTATAACATTTTTTTATTGACAATAATAATATTCTTTCGAAGATAAATTAGAAAATTATTTCAAAGTCGTAATCAAGCAACCCCGGTTGATGGTATCTTATATTTTAAGGTTATATTTGTGTGTAAAACGTCAAACCTAAATTCTGACGTTAACGCAATGGTCGTGCAAAAATTATACATTGGAATCTTTTTATACATTGGAATTGTCAATTGTCGGTATTTAATCACATGACTTTAGCGTTAGCGAGACATTTAGCGTAAATGTGCAAAAACTCCCTATTGACTCAGTTTCAAATCAGCTAGTATTAGAATTAGAATTAGAATAAGGAAATTTTTGCTGAAAACTTTCTACATGCCTTACCAAATGTCAAATCATTTACTGGATGTCACTACGTGACAGATTGTAAACTTATAAATAAAATTTAAAAAAAATGCATAAACTCGAACGCGTTTATACATAGAATTCTGGCAAACCAGCTTCAGATCGTTCGCGTTTCGGTAGTTCGAATTTTAAATTACGGCGTCGCATTAATCGCGCGTGCGAGGAGTGTTCGTTCGGTTTACAAGGCCTTTTTGCGCGTGTAAGTGCGCGGGTGTTGTGCGTTGTGTTGTGCGCCCTAAAAGGATTACAAACAAAAAAGAATTAATACGACGAGGGAAATGTGGGATCTTTCTTTGTCGACTAACTCTCCTTATTCGGACCTATAAGTTCCGAAAATCGAGCGTGGGGTCGGGGCTCTCGGATAGGGTTCCCCTCGAACGTTCGACGGTTCAATTTCGCGAACGAAATTTTACCTTACGTGTAGGAATAGAAGTTCGCAGTCAACGGAAGAATCTACGCAGGAAATTGATGATAGAGGGAAAACGGTAGGAAATGCACAAGTGGCGGTCGCGGCGGCAGCAGCGTTAAGCTAAGCGTCCACCAGTCCGCATCGTGTCGCACAGCACCGTCCCTTAAAATTTTCACCCCTAATTTTTGTATCGCAACGTAGGACCTGAACGGCCATTTATAATAATATATAGCGCGTTGGCGATAGCTCTTGTTTCACAGGTAACAAGTGAAATCGGAAAAAAGTTCCAATCTTAAACCGCCCAAGAGCACGAACGGAATACGACTCTGGATTATAGGATTGACTTACTAGTCAATCCTACAACCCTGAAAGTTTCAAATTTTTCAAAAACATATTTGCAGCTAACTTACGAGAATTCTTCCGGACAGATTCCGTAATTCGTGCGCTCGCCCGACGGCGCGTGACCGACTGGTTTAAATGCGATACCTATCGTTGCCCGGCCCACGGTTACAACTACAACTAACAACCTTGTTCTCATAAACATTGCGCGACCTTTCGTTTCATTTCGCAATAACCCATTTTCGACAATAAATTTGCTCCTCTTATTTATTCAATTTGTTCCGCGACCCGCTCCGATAACTTTACACGCAAACTTTCAATTACACGCCGCGAGTTATTATTTTTATCGTCTCTCCCTCCGCCCCCCCCGTCACCGCGCGCTCGAAACGCGTTTCTTTGCGCGACGCAGACAATTGGGATCGATTATTGCTCGTTGCAATTGAAATTTTTCGTAAATGTGCCGGAACACCGTTTTGCCGCGGTGCAATTTAAAGCCGCGACTTTCGAAATTTCGCACGACGAGTTTAATTCGATTAAGACGTCGCCCCCATTTAATTATTAAAACCTTATCGGCGTTCCGTTTTCATTGACTGACCCGTACAAACGCCGGGCCCCACTCACGATGACCCCGAACCGTAACAAATTCGGACGGAACTTGTCGGCAACAATAAATTACACCGAAGACACGGAAATAATTGCGAATAATAACGCGACTATTCCGTTCGAAAAAAATTGTTCTCACAGTTCGCGATAATTCGCATTTTTGTCGGCGCGCGATATGCTGTAATTTCGTCTTTCGCGTGGGACGTGGTTAAAAATTTTGATGCGAATTCGATGCGCTGGCCGGTGGTTTTTGTTTTCGAACGGAGATTTTGATCTCGGCCACACTGCCTCGATCACGTTTCGACGATGGCCCGTCCATTTGGAGAAAATTAATCTGATCTATTTCGGCAAAAGTTCCTTCGCCAAAGCGGAAGAGGGCGGGTTTCGGGTTCGTCGCCAAAAATCGGGAGAAAACTAATCCGAACATCCGAAGTGTACGGCCCAACGCGACGGACAAGATCTCGTTCGGGAAAACGATGTCCGTCCGGTAACAGAATCGCCAAAACAAATGGGGGAAAAAACGACCGAAAAACGTCCAAAACAAATTTCGTCGAGCACCATCATCGGAGAATGATGAGATAATCCGTGGTGCGCACCGTCAAATTCGACGGCGACCAATTACCATCAATTAACGTTTAATCTAAACGACCCAGATACGGTTAAGAAACTTACCCCCCTCCCCTCCCGATAATAATTAAACGTCCAAATGAAATTACGGGCCATCGAAAGGAATTTCTTCGCCAGATCTGATCGAACGAGATAGAGGAGGGGTCGGAAGTTCAGAGCTCGTGATGGGTGTGTGTGAGACTGGGAGTGTCGGGGGGGGCGCATTGTCGCATTTATTCCAACCTCATTCCGCGACACCGACGACAAATAAATTTAAATAAAACGTTTCGCGATCGCCACCGTCACGTTCCGAACAGATGGTTTGTGCGTCGCGCACGACCCCGCGCGACATTTTTCTGCTTCCGAGCCGCCCACCATTCCGATCCACTTAAGCTCGTTTAACTTAATGGTTCCGTAATTGAATTGTGTATCTACCTCGTTTATCGGGCGACGAGAAAAAATAGGTACAGTTTAACGACGGCTCGAACTGTTCCGTTGGAACGTTTTTAGATTTTCGCGATTGTTGCGGGGGAATTGAAAGCGGAATTTAACGACGCGCAGACGACGGAAAACGGCGTCCGTAATCGACGCCGACGAGGACTGTCGCAAAATATTCACCAAACCGCATCTACTTAACAAACGCGAGCGTCGTAGAGAAAATCTGGAGAAGCATCGATATTGGGGACAAACCATTTTCGAAGCCGAATCGACAAAAACAAATCAAAACGACCCACCCCCCCGCGAGGCTCCTCGCGTATCTCGTTGAAGATGCGGCCACCAAATTTTGTCGGCGCAAACCCATTAGACTTTGAATTTTTACGGCTTCGCCTAAAGTCGAGCACGCCGAACGTGGTCAATACGTGGATGGATGACCGTATCGAAAAAAAATAAAATAAATTACAAATATAATCGTGAAAGTGCGTGTTTCCCGTCGGAAATTATTAAATTAATTCGTTACTTCGTCGATCCGGTCGGTCCCTCGTACAATCAAAACGCTCCACTATCATCCACGGCCACCGTATACCGATAATTAATAAAATTTAACGCTTGTTAGATGGAAGGGTTGCTCGTTATTCTCGCTTAAATCTGTTGGCATCTGTTGCCTGTCATTAAATAAACCGTTTCACGTTAGTTACGAGATATTTATAGCCCGCACGACGAAAAAAAAGATCGTGCACAATTTAAGATGCTCATTACCTTATTCTGACCTCTTTAACCGTCATAACGTTGTTCCGGTAAGCGGTTACTTCATCGTTAACTTTTAATACCGTCGATTTTCAAATCCGCCGTTTATTATTCGTCCCTCGCACGATCGACTTGTACAGTTTCAATTGCTTTCCACTATTTAACGTTCGCGCCGCGTACGCCCCGAAAGCAAGAAGACGCGCCTCGGGCTTGCATTATTTAGGACGCCGCCAAAAAAAAATGGCGATAAATCAAATTTTCCCGCGTCCCACGACGATAAAATTTACGACGCCCTTAAATAACTCTCGGCTGCGAAATCGTAAGCACGAGTCGAGTATTTAATTGAAAGAAAGCCCCGCGTCGGGCGCCGATTTGTAACAACCGTAAAATCTAAACAATTTTTTTCGCTTACTTAGATAATCTACTACCTTTAAAACTGAAACGTTACCGTCCAAATAATCTAATACCTACACGTACTTTATTTGCATACGAGCTATAAAAACCGTTTGGTTCTTAAAAATAATAATAATAACCTAAACGTCCCGATGACGCAAGCCAACGCCAATTTAACGCCTTCCCACTTTCAAAAAAAAAAAATGCGCCCGAATTTAATTCAAAGACACAACTCGACGGAACGCACGTAAATTGGGCCGCGCCATCAATCATCGCTCCCCCCCTTAACTTCGCGCAAACGTCAAATCCAACCCCCTTTTGTCGCGTCGACAACGTTGAAACGTATCTTTTCGCGGTCGAACGGTTTTCTTGTGTGCGGGGACGCATTTCATTGATGCGTCATTCATTCTCTCGCAATTCGGGGCTTCCAGCGACGCACCCCATTAAAAAAAGTAAATAAAAGTAAATCACTGGAATCACCGAATATACAAAACAAAGAAATGACAAACTCCACGTTTTAAAACGATTTAAAATTTTTGCGAAATCTCAAAAAATCCCTTAGTACATAGTTCAAGTTTTTTTTGGCAAAATTTTGACCGCAACGTTTTGAGACGCAACGTTCAGAGCAAGTCGCAAACGACTAGAAAACTCGCTTTTCTAGTATAATAAAGCGAGAAATGACGTTTAAATAGATTATAAGTTTTGCATAATCTCCATAAAATGACACTACCTGATACGCATAGAACAGGTCCGGAATTACTTGAAAAGTAGTTTTTCTAGAATAACAAACCAATAAATGGGGCGAACTAAACGCGTTTCCGGAGATTTAAAATTTTT
The DNA here is from genome assembly GCA_036326145.1 of Rhagophthalmus giganteus. NCBI lineage: Eukaryota > Metazoa > Arthropoda > Insecta > Coleoptera > Rhagophthalmidae > Rhagophthalmus > Rhagophthalmus giganteus. The sequence goes on along the minus strand of JARFJA010000072.1, from coordinate 85,353 downwards.
GGTTAAAATTCAGGTTTATTTTTTTTGGCAAAACTTTTATTAGAACGTTTTGCGACGCAACGTTCAGAGCAAGTCGCAAACGACTAGAAAACTCGCTTTTCTAGTATAATAAAGCGAGAAATGACAAACTGCGGGCGTTTAAATAGATTATAAGTTTTGCATAATCTCGATAAAATGACACTATCCGATACGCATAGAACAGGTCCGGAATTACATGAAAAGTAGTTTTTCTAGAATAACAAACCAATAAATGGGGCGAACTAAACGCATTTCCGGAGATTTAAAATTTTTGGTTAAAATTCAGGTTTATTTTTTTTTGGCAAAATTTTTATCAGAACGTTTTGCGACGCAACGTTCAGAGCGAGTCGCGAACGACTAGAAAACTGGAATTTCTGGTACAACAAAGCAAAAAATGACGAATTGCGGGCGTTTAAATAGATTACAAGTTTTGCATAATCTCGATAAAATGACACTACCCGATACGCATAGAACTGGTCCGGAATTACTCGACAAGTAGTTTTTCTAGAATAGCAAGCAAATAAATGACGAACTAAGCACGTTTCCGGCGATTTGAAATTTTTGCGAAATCTCGAAAAAATCCCTTAGGGATTCAGGTTTATTTTTTTGGCAAAACTTTTATCAGAACGTTTTGCAGAACGTTCAGAACAAGTCGCAAACGATTAGAAACCTCGTGTTTCTGATATAACAAAGCAAGAAATGACGAACTGCTGGCGTTTAAATAGATTATAAGTTTTGCATAATCTCGATAAAATGACACTACCTGATACGCATAGAACAGGTCCGGAATTACTTGAAAAGTAGTTTTTCTAGAATAGCAAACAAGTAAATGACGAACTAAGCCCGTTTCCGGCGATTTGAAATTTTTGCGAAATCTCGAAAAATCCCTTAGTATTCAGTTTTTTTTTGACAAAACTTTTATCTGAACGTTTTGCAACGCAACGGTCAGAACAAGTCGTAAACAAATAGAAAACTCGTATTTCTAGTAGAACAAAGCAAAAAATGACGAATTGCGGGCGTTTAAATAGATTACAAGTTTTGCTTAATCTCGATAAAATGACACTATCTGATACACATAGAACAGGACCGGAATTACTTGAAAAGTAGTTTTTCTAGAATAGTAAACAAGTAAATGACGAACTAAGCTGTTTCCGGCGATTTGAAATTTTTGCGAAATCTCGAAAAATCCCTTAGTTTATTATTCAGGTTTATTTTTTGGCAAAATTTTTATCAGAACGTTTTGCGACGCAACGTTCAGAACAAGTCGCAAACGACTAGAAACCTCGTGTTTCTGATATAACAAAGCAAGAAATGACGAACTGCGGGCGTTTAAATAGATTATAAATTTTGCATAATCTCGATAAAATGACACTACCTGATACGCATAGAACAGGTCCGGAATTACTTGAAAAATAATTTTTCTAGAATAGCAAACAAGTAAATGACGAACTAAGCCTGTTTCCGGCGATTTGAAATTTTTGCGAAATCTCGAAAAATCCCTTAGTATTATTTTTTGGCAAAATTTTATCAGAACGTTTTGCGACGCAACGTTCAGAACAAGTCGCAAACGACTAGAAAACTCGTATTTCTAGTACAACAAAACAAAAAATGACGAATTGCGGGCGTTTGAATAGATTACAAGTTTTGCATAATCTCGATAAAATGACACTACCTGATACTCATAGAACTGGTCCGGAATTACTTGACAAGTAGTTTTTCTAGAATAGCAAACAAGTAAATGCGAACTAAGCGTTTCCGGCGATTTGAAATTTTTGCGAAATCTCGTAAAATCCCTTTAGTTTTTATTGCAGATTATTTTTGGCAAAATTTTACGATTTTGCACGCAACGTTCAGAACAAGTCGCAAACGACTAGAAACCTCGTGTTTCTGTATAACAAAGCAAAAATGACGAACTGCGGGCGTTTAAATAGATTATAAATTTTGCATAATCTCGATAAAATGACACTACCGATACGCATAGAACAGGTCCGGAATTACTTGAAAAGTATTTTTCTAGAATAGCAAAGCAAATAAATGACGAACTAAGCCGTTTCCGGCGATTTGAAATTTTGCGAAATCTCGATAATAATTTTTGACAACTTATCGATACGATAGAACAGGTCCAAGAAGTTTAAAAAAAATACATTGGTTAAAAGTAAGTTTTCTAGAAGCAAACAAGAAAAGCGATTTGAATTTCGAAACATAAGAACCTGTTTCCGGCGATTTGAAATTTTTATGAAATTTCGAAAAATCCCTTAGTATTATTCAGGTTTATTTTTTTTGACAAAATTTTTATCAGAACGTTTTGCGATGCAACGTTCAGAACAAGTCGCAAACAGCTAGAAAACCCGTATTTCTGGTATAACAAAGCAAAAAATGACAAACTGCGGGCGTTTGAATAGATTATAAATTTTGCATAATCTCGATAAAATGACACTACTTGATACGCATAGAACAGGTCCGGAATTTCTTGAAAAGTAATTTTTCTAGAATAGCAAACAAGTAAATGACGAACTAAGCCTGTTTCCGGCGATTTGAAATTTTTGCGAAATCTCGATAAAATCCCTTAGTTTTTTTTTGGCAAAATTTTTATCAGAACGTTTTGCAACGCAACGTTCAGAACAAGTCGCAAACGGCTAGAAAACTCGTATTTCTGGTATAACAAAGCAAAAAATGACAAACTGCGAGCATTTGAATAGATTACGAGTTCTGCATAATCTCGATAAAATGAGACACTACCCGATACGTATAGAACAGGTCCGGAAATGAAGTTAATAAAAGTAAATCACCGGAAGCACTGCGAAATTGATATTTTAATTTAGAGATCGCTTTGACGCCGCAAAATCGTACTAAAAACTCTTTCGCCAGTTTTGGGGGACACGTTCGGAGGAACACGCTCTAGGTCCTAAGACGACGGCGGCCAAACCATGGCCGAAATGGAATAATGTCGGCGCCACCGAACCGGACTGCCGCACAGGGTGTATTCGTGCCAATGCTTCGAAGTTTTTTCAAAATTTTTTGAAGTCAATTTGAGATTTGAGATAAGTAACCCCCGGCCCCAAAACCGCCCCACAATCAGTTGTTCGTGGGTCGCAGGAGGCAAACGGCAAACTCCGCTCCTGGAAAGTACACTTCGCCACGGCACTGTGCGTGAGGTGATTTGAAGACATGGTGTTTGTTTACGGACAAGCGAATTGCTTCCTTCTCGTCAACGCACGGTGGGTTCAACATGACGGGGCTCCGGCCCGTTTTGCACGTGGTGCTCGTGAAGTTCTTATAATCAGACATACCCCGAACGGTGGATGAGAAGAGGTGACCTCGAGATTTTTTTTTCTTGCTGGACCGTGCAAAAAGCCCCGTCTACGAAACACCCACAAGGACATCCCCGCCCGCGACGTCGTCAGAACGTCATCCCTATGATATTCGGCCGGACGCATTTCAGTTTCTTATTTCGAAAAGGTTCGCGACATTAGGAAAATAGGAAACGGACGTTCGAATAGTTAATAATTTGTCTCATTGGACATATACATAGTATTAACAAGTTCGAAGACTGTTTGCTCTAAAGGAGGAAAAAAATCGCCCATTTCGTTTTCTCGCAATCTAATATCTAATCTAATCTCTCCAATAATTCTAAACCACAAAAAACCTCCACCCTTTCAGTTTTTACCTCGGGTCTCGCACGAACCGTCGTTTGTTTTCAAAATACAATCATTCGGATGGCGATGTTTAACGTTCGGGAAAATCCGTTTCTTAGGTAAAAGCTTTAAATCGAACGCGCCTCACTCGACCAAACTCAACGTCCTCCCCAACAATAATTCCCGTTCCCGGTTTAATGCTCGGTTTAAAAGATTTCTGGTTGTCGAGTTCCTAAAACAAATCGAATTTCCAAGGCCAACGTCGACGTCTCCGAAACGTTGTCGGCAACACCGATAATTATTATGGGTTAGTCGGACGAGATGCGATGAGTAATCATTTTTCAAGAACCCTCCTCCCCAAATCCCGCGAAAACGCGCAAAACCGCCTTCGGGATTAGTTCACTTTCGAAGGGAAGCGTTCGCCCCGCGTTCGCAAAGCCGCCCCCCCCACCCCCAAAATACCGGGCCAACGAAACAAATTACGAATAAAGCAAACACTCCTCGAAAATACCGTTCTCGGCATTGCAGAAGGTTGCCAATGATAACGTGCATGCCCAGACGGATAGCACCCCTACTGCCAGCTGGCCTAGAAGGATCAATACGAAGGGTCCTCCCCCAATCGGCGGCACCCCTGACCTAACTCTGGATACGACCTTCAGGGAATTAAAGCCCGGAAGCCCCGAGAAACTCTATTCCTTTATGCGTTAAGCCCTCTATTTGTAGCAGTCGTTCGTTTCTTGTGCCGGCGCGAACGCGCCCTTAATAAAAACCAATTACGTCTCGTTACCAGTACAAAAAAAAAGAACATCCTCGGTTTAAATAATTAATCCGTCCTAAGGGCGGACTTGTTCGAAATCACGGCAAAACAAACACGCGAGGACGATCGCGTATACACACAAAGGGCGTTGTATTATCTTTTCTTTTTTTTTGTTTTTTTGATCGTCAACGGCGCAAGTCGAACGCTCCGCTTAATTCGGATAATTAACGACGGGACAACAGTTTAATTAATTCCAGCAATTCCGACACTGGCCGACAAGCAGTTGCTACATATATAATGTATGCGGTGGTACCTATTGTAAATTATTTACACGTTATGTAAATGAGGGGAATAACGAGAAACGTCACATAAGTTATTTTCATTTAAATTGCCTTATTAGAACGCTTCCAGAAAAAAAATAAATTCTTAAAACGTTCCTCGACAGTAAATTTGTAATATTTAAATTGCCTTCCGAGAGGAGCTAATTATTTCTGGTATGTTTTATAATAAATAACGATTTTTTTTTGGCAACATCTGCGTTTGTTTGTTTGTTTTTTTTTTCGTACCCACTTAATTTAACAAGATTGGCGATCCGAAAATTATCGAAAAATTTAATCGGCTCCCGCGACCTCCGCTTTTGGGCGCCGTTTGCGAGTATTTGGCGGCCAATTCTTCCGAACCGTTATTAGCAAATAAATTACGCGGCTCGCATTAAAATTAAAGATTATACCGAAGATAACCGAAAACGAGCTGGCGACCATATGTGTGTGTGCGCGCTCGCAAAAAAAAACAAACGAGCGCGAAATAAACATTTAAAGCCGTCGACATTGGCGAGACATTGTGTAGCTTAACGTTTTTTTTTTTTAGAAGAACCCAACTAAGTTTCTAGCGTGCCTGTCCGCATCAATTCGAACGTCAACGAGTTCGTGTTAGAGGTAAAAAGCTCGTTTATTACGTCGAGAATTTTTAAAAGTCCCACCTTCGTCGTTCGCACTTGTTCATCGTATAAATCCTTATAATCCGAGAAAATTACGCAATCGTCGAAACGCACGCACACAAAAAAAAAGATAATAACGCGCGCGCACGCGCGAATGCGACGCCGAAATTTTAAAACGCGCACCGAAACAACACGCCATCGACCGCTCCGCGCCAATAACCCGACACAACTGAAATAATAATCGTGCTAGAATCATATTGTACACAGACGCGTGCATAAGCGGTTGCATCGAGTCCGCTTTTAGTCGTTTAGAAAGTTCCCAATTTTTTGTAGGAATTCCAAACTCACAGATCGACAATTGCGCGATTAAATATTGCACCCCCTCCACCCCCTCGTCCGCCTACAGGTCGTCGGCGATCAACTTTGTATAAATACGACGAATCTCGCGAAATCGTTTAAAAACAAATTCAACTCGGTCACGTTATAAACAGTTCGAGAACGAAAATAAACAACCAAGCCTGCAATCGAAACCGATCGATTAATTAATTTCGAACAAATTGCAATGCAAATATTGGTCGATGAGAAAATTTTAACAACGTAAGCGCCCCCCCCCCCCCGACCGACGATCAGACCGCAATTGCGCGCAATTTAAAATTAAACGTTACAAAATATTAATTAAGGAATATTAATTAAATAAAATTTAAATGCCCGATTGGTTTGTCCACATTTTTCATCCATAAAGTTATGACCAACGTGGGTGTTGTACATTTTGTACATTCTCGTACATTTTGGTTTTAAAAAGAAAATTGTGAATGTTTATTTTTTTTGACAAATCCAATTTACAACTTATTTTGTAACTATGGTAACAACAAAAACAAAAACAGTCGCACTAAACAGTGGGATTATGGCGTCGACGTCCTCATTAGCGTTTTCGTTAAAAATTAAGCCACAAGAGCTCCTCGACGGTTCGCACAGCGCCAAAAGTGTTTGGAAGCGTTTTCGTTTACGAACGAGACATGATCGTCCACGTCCGTCCATTGAAAATATTTGGCCGTATAGGTACACGATTTTGCTTAAAATTAGTGGACAAGTGTTATTAATAAAATTTGCGCGAAGCCAACCGCGCCACCTGTTTCGCAGGTTAGCTCGCTACGCGACCTAAAGTCTCGCCCAAGAAATACCGGCAGATGTGTTTCGGTCGGTGGTCGTGCTCGTGCCCTTCGGGCACCGAATGAACGCAAACGATTATTTTAACCAATGGTAACGCGGGAAGTGCGGCCCAAGGCACGTGTAATGGACAAGTCGTGGATAAATCGTGGCAATCGCGTCCCCCCTTCGAAATTAAAAAAAAAACAAACAAAAACGTCCTTAACGGACGTCGACATCGAAACTTGCGACCGTCACGTTTTCAACTTGCGGACAAACCGCGAACGTGCCAACACCTCCGGCAGAGATTCGAACCCGTTATTAATCGTAAAAACGAAATCGCCCAAACGTTTCATCGCCGCCGCGACGGCGCCGTAAGACTTTTCCGCCGTAAAACGTCCGGTTTAACCGCCGTCCGGGTTTTTGTCGATGACGTAATTAAACGGCCATCCGCGACGGTCGCTTAATTTTGAACCGCAACTCGAACATCTCCGAATTTCGAGTTTCGACGCCATCAATTTTGCCACACGGACAAATGCGGAAATTGCAGCGTCTCGAAATTGCGGTTAGCTTAAAAAATCGCAACAAAAAGTTAAAGCGGGCGGGTCGCTGTCGCGAACTTTCGCCGCCCTAAAGTTTCATCGAAAAGTTTACGGGGACTTTCGAACTTGAAGCGCACCCACCCGCAATCTATGCATTAGGCGACGAATAATTAACTGCGCGGCGACGAAACAAAATTCCCGACGAAGGTGTTCGACAATTAAATCAATAAGCGCCAAATTGGAATTTTCACAAATTTTAATCGGGCAACATTACGTTCGCGATAGTCCCGGCATTAAATTGGAATTTTGAATTTTTGACACGTGTCCAAAAAAGTCTTTCGGTCTTGGTTGGCACGTCTTAAATCGTGCCGCGGCAATAAAATAACTTAAATCGCGGCGCGCCTTCAACTTTCCGCGGTCGACCAAGACCGAAAGAGTCTTTGTGCGTGCGAGACGTTGCGTCCGATCGAATTTCCATTCGAGGAAATGGGAAAAACGAAACGAACGTCCGATTTTCGTCTGTTTTAAACGAGAAACGCCGAAAATAAATGAACAAACGAAGTATTTTTTAGTGCAAAATATCGCCGGACTCGTGCCGTGGGCGCGTGCGAATTCGAAGAAATTAAACGGTTAAAGTGTCGTTCCCCATCCCAGATTCGTGTAACGATATCGGAAACCTCCCCCTGGCACGTGCGCGGCCCCCATTTCCACGGCACGCACAGGAGAATGTCCGGATCGCGTTTAGGTCCTTCTACTTGGAAATTCCTCGGCGACATACGCAGCAGCTAAACTAAACACAATACGGACTCGGGGAATATTATGTGAATAAATAAAATCAATACGTCGACGAGCACAATGGGCCGTAAAATTAAAAAAAAACAAACGAATTTTTTGGGATTTTATTTGCTCGCGCAACATACCGTCACGTAGAAAACGAACGAGCACTCGTTGCCCGTCGTATAAACCGCCAATTTGCTTTTATTAATTGTTTATCTTTGCACGCCCGTCCTTGAACTTCACGGCTCTCGCTCTCGATAAAAGCACAACTAATACAAATTTAATTAGGTAATATGCATGCGCGACCGCTCAAGTAATTACTGATGGAAATTTATTGTTTATTGCTTGCGTGCGATTTCTGATGTTTACATTTTTCTGCGGCAAAACGAGGAAGTCGCCGGTAGCTCTCGCGCCACTTAAGTTCGCAGGTTGGCTTAGGACCAGAAATCTCGAAAAAATCTCTTAGAATAACTTCAGCTTTTCTTTTTGGCAAAATTATGACCGAAACGTTTTGAGACGTAACGTTTAGAACAAGTCGAAAACGATTAGAAAACTCGCATTTCAGGTATTACAAAGCAATAAATGAGGAATTGCCGGCGTTTAAATAGATTATAAGTTTTGCATAATCTCGATAAAATGACACCACCTGATACGCATAGAACAGGCCCGGAATTACTTGAAAAGTAGTTTTTCGAGAATAACAATGCAAGAAATGACAATCTAAGCGCGTTTGCGGAGATTTAAAATTTTTGCGAAATCTCGAAAATATCCCTTAGTTCAGCTTTTTTTTCTGGCAAAATTTTGACCGCAAGGTTTTGAGACGTAACATTCAAAACAAGTCGAAAACGTTTAGAAAACTCGCATTTCAGGTATTACAAAGCAATAAATGACGAACTGCCGGCGTTTAAATAGAATATAATTTTTTATAATCTCGATAAACTGACGCCACCCGATACGCATAGAACAGGTCCGGAATTAGTTGAAAAGTAGCTTTTCGAGAATAACAATGCAAGAAATGACAATCTAAGCGCGTTTACGGAGATTTAAAATTTTTGCGAAATCTCGAAAATATCCCTTAGTTCAGCTTTTTTTTTGGAAAAATTTTGACCGCAAGGTTTTGAGACGTAACGTTCAAAACAAGTCGAAAATGATTAGAAAACTCGTATTTCTGGTATAACGAAGCGATAAATGACGAGGTGCCGGCGTTTAAATAGATTATAATTTTTGCATTATCTCGATAAAATGACACCACCTGATACGCATAGAACAGGCCCGGAATTACTTGAAAAGTAGTTTTTCGAGAATAACAATGCAAGAAATGACAAACTAGCTGCGTTTCGGTCGATTTAACATTTTTGCGAAAACTCGAAAAAATCCCTAACGTTTCTTTTTTTTTGGCAAAATTTTGACCCGAACGTTTTTGAAACGTAACGTTAAGAACAAGTTGAAAACGATTAGAAAACTCGTATTTCTAGTATAACGAAGTTATAAATGACGAACTTTCGGCGTTTAAATAGATTATAATTTTTTATAATATCAGTAAAGTGACACTACGTAATACGCATAGAACAGGTCCGAAATTACTTTAAAAATCGTTTTTCGAAAATTACAATGCAAGAAACGACAAATTTAGCGCGTTTCCGGCGATTTAAAATTTTTGCCAAATCTCGAAAAAATCACGTTCACGTTTTTTTTGTAATATTTTAACCGCAAGTTTTTGAAACGTAACGTTCAGAACAAGTCGAAAATGATTGGAAAAATCGCATTTCAGGTATTACAAAGCAATAAATGACGAACTGCCGGCGTTTAAATAGTTTATAATTTTTTATAATCTCGATAAATTGACGCCAACTAATACGCATAGAACACGTCCGGAATTAGTTGAAAAGTAGTTTTTCGAGAATAACAATGCAAGAAATGACAATCTAAGCGCGTTTGCAGCGATTTAAAATTTTTGCGAAATCTCGAAAATATCCCTTAGTTCAGCTTTTTTTTCTGGCAAAATTTTGACCGCAAGGTTTTGAGACGTAACATTCAAAACAAGTCGAAAACGATTAGAAAACTCGTATTTCTGGTATAACGAAACAATAAATGACGAACTTCCGGCGTTTAAATAGATTATAATTTTTTATAATCTCAGTAAAGTGACACTACGTGATACGCATAGAACAGGTCCAAAATTACTTTAAAAATCGTTTTTCGAGAATAACAATGCAATAAACGACAAATTTAGCGCATTTCCGGCGATTTAAAATTTTTGCCAAATCTCGAAAAATCACGTTCACACGTTTTTTTTTTTGTAATATTTTACCTGCAAGGTTTTGAAACGTAACGTTCAGAACAAGTCGAAAATGATTAGAAAACTCGTATTTCATGTATTACGAAGCAATAAATGACGAACTGCCGGCGTTTAAATAGAATATAATTTTTTATAATCTCGATAAAGTGACGCTACCTGATACGCATAAAACAGGTCCGGAATTACTTGAAAAGTAGTTTTTCGAGAACAACAATGCAAGAAATGACAAACTAGCTGCGTTTCTGGCGATTCAAAATTTTTGCGAAATCTCGAAAAAATCCCTTGGTATAATTCAGGTTTATTTTTTTTTGCAAAATTTTTATGAGAACGTTTTGCGACGCAACGTTCAGAGCAAGTCGCAAACGACTAGAAAACTCGCGTTTCTAGTATAACGAAGCAATAAATGACGAACTTCCGGCGTTTAAATAGATTATAATTTTTTATAATCTCGATCAAGTCCCACTAACTGATGCGCATAGAACAGGTCCGGAATTACTTGAACGGTAGTTTTTAGAGAATAACTAGCTGCGTTTGCGGCGATTAAAAATTTTTAACGAAAACTCGAAAAAATCCCTTTCTGGTTTTATTTTTTTCGTAAAATTTTGACCCGTACGTTTTGAGACGTAACGTTAGATTAGAAAACCAATTTAATGAAGGTACTTTTGAAACGAACCAAACGCAACAACGCTTCACCACCTACATCGCGAATATCGAGAAATACGCAGAGACGCGTTACGGCACCGACATAGCCATCATTAAAGTTAAGCACGTCAGCCGTGGTCGGTAGGCGGACGGGAGACCGCCCTAATAAAAAATAAATAAAATTAAATAACGCCAGTTTATCTCGGGAAATGTGTCTCGAATTCGTTTCAGAAGAGCAACTTCGGTGTAGCACATCTAAATGATCCGTCATTGAACGCACGGATGAGCGGTCGACAACGTTGACCCGAACGCTCATTATCCCCCAATTTAACGTCGAATCGCTATAATAGAATTTTCCCATTTAACCGCCTACTAAAGTGTACTTACATAAAAAGATAATAACCATAAAAACCGAGTTACATCGGTAAGAAGTACTACTTCCTCGAGTTACAAACCATTCATTCATCAAAGGTTAATAAACCTCTCGAGCAAGTGCATTGAATTGCTCACCATGTACCGGACGGCCTAGAGGTGTGCAACTATCGTAACGTAATCAGTGTCTAATCTCGACTTTCCCCCCTTCCCTCCCCTTAAATGTTATGCACCGACCCGACGATCCCAGACAATTTTTAACGCAACAGCTTAATTTCTCATTCGAAACCTGAACCGTCAAAATGTGTTTGTAATCAATTTTTGTACAGTCGCCGTCGCAAGTTTTGTTTCTAGTTACCATATCAAAAAATCTGAAATGTCGAAAGTAATTTTGCCACCGACGGCGAAAATCCGGCACGAAGGGCCTTTTAAGATCGAAGGCGTCTTGAGACGAAACGTCTCGAGCGATTACGATACGGCACGAAGAAAACTTCGCACGTGATGATACGCAACCAAAACGTGACGGACTTCTAGATTAGAAATTTTCTAGAGTACAAGAACCTTCCGGCATCGAAAACTTCTTCGAAAGAGGAAAATATCAACGGAACTGTCGCGGAAAAAGATACTAAATCCGGCACCAAGGACCATAGCTTCTTGAAGAACGTAATTAAATGACGTCGACTCGTTTGAACGTTTAAAAGGGGGCCCACGAACGATTTTATGGTGGTCTCATATCCTGGTACGGGCGTCTATTATTAAAAATTTAGTTCGGCATAAAGGATCTATTAAATATTTTAACGGCGATTAAGGGGAATTAAGCCGTTTCTTTACCTTTTCAAATCTATAACGCGACGTGTCGGACAATTAAAAACGTGAGAAAGTCGACAAATACGACACGAACGACCAAATGGACTATTATTAAAGTAATTTCGTTTGAAGAAAAAAAAGGGTTTTAAGGAGCATCTATTGTAAGTAGATAAAAGCTGTTATTCAAGACGTGCATACGTTCGCTTATCTAAGCAACCTCGTCTAATTTATTTTGATTGCGCCCTTATCTGTAAGTACATAAACACAATCTTAAATCCTGTAAAATTTTTGCGATAAGGGGGCAATTAGTTCATTTCGTAAACATCTCGTGCGGCGCCCGCTTTGTAAAGTTCGTTTGTCAATTCCCGAATCGGAATATTTGTCTATCGCGATCTTATAAGGACGTAATCGCGCGTTCGGCTTCGGTCGAATTTTTTTCCTCGAATTAAGAAACGCGCCCCGACAACCTCGCGCCAAACGCCCATACGATCGACGACAATCGGAAAGCGAATCCGGGCACGAAGGACCACTCGAAACGGATTTCGCCAAATCAAATTGCGTCACGTTCGAAAATTTTCGCAAAAATCGAAAGTGGGCAAATTCAAATCCTAAACGGAGCCCAAAATGCGGTGCGTTTAATTGCAACGGCCCGCGAGAACCCGCATTAGTTCGCGGCGACCGTTAAAAATAATCGAGCTGCCCGTCTCGTCGCGTTATCGCAAAGCTTCAACCTTTACATCGCCATCACGATCTCGACAAACATAATAAAAATCGTCCCCCCCACCCCGTCCCCGCAAAAACGGCCCTCCGAAATAGACCTTTCGCTCGAACGTACGTGATTCCGCTCGAAAGCACTTTGTACCCCGCAATATTGCAACGCAAACGTCACCCGTTTCGCATACCTACATACAATGATGTTTATTTTGTGCCGCGCGCGCCCCCGTCCCAAAGGGTGGTTGGTTCGTGCGCTCGCAAAGATGTGCTCGTGCGCGCGTACGGCACATCAGAAATTACGGCAACGACATAATCGAAACAATCTCGGGGAGTGCGTTTAATTAACTCGCGAGCAAACGCGGCGTCGTTGTTTATTGCTGCCGTCTCTCGCGCGGAAGTTTTTTTTTTTCGTCCGTCTCCCTAACCCGTTTCCTTCGGCGCGGATCGATTTTTAATTCGTCGTCCGAAAATTTAAGGGTCAACGAAAACTGCCGGCATCCGGCTTCGAACGACCAGAACAACTGGAAATCCTCGCGCAAGTCTCGCGCCATATTCTGCCGACCGATGATTCCGTTTCTTCCGCGGAGTTTTTTTGTTTTGTTTTAAATTTGACGGACAGCCGCGTTGTCAACGGTTTATTTAAAGTACGCAGTACAAAATCTTCCTGGTTTAGATTTTGATGCGTTGCCAAAAATGCAACGCGATTTCGTTTTCGTGCGACGTTCTTCGAATAAATCAACTTGCTAATTTTGCGATTTTACGCTCAAACTAATCCGACAATAATCGTCCGACGACCTTCAACAAACAATCAGCGGCCCGGAGAGGCGCGGCGCGCGGCGCGGCGGTCGTGAAACGTTCATTCATCGACCACTAATCGAAATTACATTTCGACGTTGTCCGCCCGGTGTCAATGGCTTAAAATAAGGCCGATATTATTCGCAGGCATGCAGGCTTCCATTTATAAAATGATAAATTCACCAAAGCCCACATAACTTATTTTCGACCGAGTAACTTCTGGTGAACAGTGGGCTTTGTGTACATTTCGTCGTCGCCGTTCATTTTCAAAACAGACGCACACTATCGAAACTTATTGAAATGTGCGCATTTATTTTCGGATCGAGTTTCTATTTTTTCCCGAACCCGTGACGTTTTAGAATGGGCGGACGTCAACTAAAGGTCGATATTTTCGGGAAAATTTCGTGAACTGTTCGGTCGCGAAACGAACCGGGGTGGGGGGGTGGTCGTGAAATCGGGCACGTTCGGCATTCGCACGGAAATCGCAACCGAAACGATCGAGGGGTAAAACTCCGAAAAAATTATGTTCACAAGACTTCCAACGACTAAAGACTTCCAGGCACTTTTCAAGAATTTCCAGAGGCTTCAAAGACTTCCATGGATTTTTAAGGATTTCCAAGGGGACTTTCAAAGACTTCAAGGGAGTTTTAAGGATTTCCAGGAACTTTCAAAGATTTCCAGAGAATTCCAAAGGCTTCCGGAGATTTTCAAGGATCTCCAGAGATTTTCAAAGATTTCCAAAGATTTTTAAGGATTTCCGGGGACTTTCAAAGACTTCCAAATACGTCCAGAGAATTCCAAAGACTTCCAGGGATTTTTAAGGATTTCCAGTGACTTTTAAAGACTTCCAGAGACTTCCAATGTTATGTACATAAGACTTCCAACAAGAATTACCCCACGGAAACAGTTAAAATTTCAAGACTTAGGATTTCAAAGACTTCCAGGGATATTTAAGTAATTCTACAGACTTTCAAAGACTTCCATAGAATTTTAAGGAATAACAGGGACTTTTAAAGACTTTCAGAGATTTTTAAGGAATTTCCAAGGACTTTTAAAGACTTCCATTGTTATGTACATAAGACTTCCAACGAAAATTGCCCCTAGGAAACAGTTAAAATTTCAAGTCTTAAGATTTCAAAGACTTCCAGAGATTTTTAAGGATTTCCAGGGACTTTCAAAGACTTCCAGAGATTTTTAAGAATTTCCATGGACTTTTAAAGACGTCTAATGTTATGTACATAAGACTTCTAACAAGAATTACCCCACAGAAACAGTTAAAATTTCAAGACTTAAGATTTCAAAGACTTCCAGAGATTTTTAAGGATTTCCGAGGACTTTTAAAGACTTCCAGTGTTATGTACACAAGACTTCCAACAAGAATTACCTCTCGGAAGCAGTTAAAATTTCAAAACTCGAAATTTCAAAGACGTCCAGAGATTTTTAAGGATTTCCAGGGACTTTCAAAGACTTCCAGAGATTTTCAAGGAGTTCCAAGGACTTTCAAAGACTTCCAGTGTTATGTACACAAGACTTCCAACGAGAATTACCCCTCGGAAACAGTTAAAATTTCAAGACTTAAGATTTCAAAAACTTACAGGGATTTTTAAGACTTACGATTTCAAAGACTTCCAGGGACTTTTGAGGATTTCTAGGGACTTTCACAGACTTCCAGGGATTTTTAAGGAATTTCCAAACACTTTTAAAGACAATCAGAGACTTCCAGGGATATTTAAGGAATTCTAGAGACTTTCAAAGACTTCCTTAGAATTTTAAGGAATTCCAGGGACTTTTAAAGACTTCCAGTGTTATGTACATAAGACTTCCAACGAAAATTGCACCTCGGAAACAGTTAAAATTTCAAGACTTAAGGTTTCAAAGACTTCCAGGGATTTTTAAGGATTTCCAGGGACTTTCAAAGACTTCCAGAGATTTTTAAGGATTTCCAGGGACTTCTAAAGATTTCCAGAGACTCCTGAAAGTCTCTGGAAATCTTTAAATATCCCTGGAAATTCCTTAAAAATCCCTGGAAGTCTCTGAAAGTCTTTAAAAGTCCCCGGAAATCCTTAAAAATCCCTGGAAGTCTTTGTAAGTCTCTGGAAATTCCTTAACAGTCCCTGGAAACTCTTTAAAAATCCCTGGAAGTCTTGAAAGTCCTTGAAAATTCTTTAAAAATTCCTGGAAGTCTTTTAAAGTTCCTGTAAATTCCTTAAAAATCCCTGGAAGTCTCTGAAAGTCTTTAAAACTCCCTGGAAATCCTTAAAAATCCCTGGAAGTCTTTGAAAGTCTCTGGAAGTGTTTAAAAGTCTCTGGAAATTCCTTGAAAGTCCCTGGAAGTTCTTTAAAAATCCCTGGAAGTTTTTAGAAGTCCCTGGAAATTCCTTAAAAATCCCTGGAAGACTTTGAAAGTCTCTGGAAGTCTTTGAATGTCTCTGGAAGACTTTAAAGTCCCTGGAAATTCCTTAAAAATCCGTGGAAATCTTTGAAAGTCTCTGGAAGTCTTTGAATGTCTCTGGAAATTCCCTAAAAATCCCTGGAAGTCTCTGAAAGTCTTTAAAACTCCCTGGAAGTTCTTTAAAAATCCCTGGAAGTCTTTAAAAGTCCCTGGAAATTCCTTAAAAATCCCTGGAAGACTTTGAAAGTCTCTGGAAGTCTTTGAATGTCTCTGGAAGTCTTTAAAAGTCCCTGGAATTCCTTAAAAATTCCTGAAAGTCGTTAAAAGTCGCTGGAATTCCTTAAAAATCGCTGGAAGTCTCTGAAAGTCTTTAAAAGTCCCTGGAAATTCCTTAAAAATTTCTGGAAGTCTTTAGTCGCTGAAAGTCTTGTGTTCATAATTTTTTTGACTTACGACTTACGATTTGCAAAAAAACCCTGTGGAGATGATCATAAAGATCTCTCCCTATGAAGGATTCTCACCGCTCATCTGTCGAAGTATGTATTCCACCAATATCCGTCAGAAAACCTTTTAGGGGCGTAACGTGCGGTTTCGGGATAAAAACAAAAACACAACTACACCGTTCCTTGTACTAGCGAAGGAAAACACGAAACGGCAGGGAAGAATGTGATTTCGGCGCACGCGGCGGGCGTATACGAACGACGCCACACTCGCCAATTGCACGCGTAGTCGCGGAAGAACCTCGAAATGGTGACTTATAAGGCGCGATAAAGAGCGAAAGAATTTTTCCAGACGGTTGAATCCGCGCAGCTCGTCGTTTTGTTTTGCCGTCGTAAATCGAACATTGCGCGAGAGGTAAAACGACCCTTAAAAAAAACTCTCCGTGTCCCCACAAAGCGGAGCTTTTCGAGCGTTTCAACGCGAGGGGGGGGGGCGACGAGAAGATCAAAAACTTCGCGCTAATTACGTGGCGTGGGGGGCTTTCAAAAGGACCCGCGAGCGACTTTCCAATTTGCGCCTCGGACGTTTTGAGGGCGCGTCGCGCGAGTTAATCGTTTCTTTTCAAGAAAGTTCCTTCGACGTGTGCACTTTGGCTAACGCGCCGATATTATCTTGGGAATTACGCGAGCCGACAGACCGAAAGGTCTCGAGCTCTTGGGCAGCCGCTGTAATTGCAGACGGAAAACAATCGGTGCGGTATTGAGATGTTTTATGAGATCGTGGGGACGGGTACCTATTGTGTTTTGCGGCGGATGAGACGATAAGGAAACAACTGGTTGTATAATGGACAATTATCGGATATTAAAGGGAAAGTTGTGCGCAATTATTGCGTGTTGTACGTGTACGTTTGAATGTCGATTCCTTTCCGAGTCTTTGTGCAGTGGCAGCACGAAAGATTAAGGGAAAAAGTTTCGCAATTAGCGTTAAAATAAACAAACGTAATAACGTCATACACGTTTTATTAAAACGTTTGGTCGTCTTCCCCGAGATTCGATCGATGTTTGTTTTTGATAAGTTACCTCGCTAATTTGTAGAAGACAAACGCGTTCGAGGAAACGAACGCGGATAAATCGTAAAGGTATTTAATGGAGGGCGCGTGAATTTATCGCGAACGAGTCATCGGCCCAAAGACGTTTCCGATTACGTTCGAACGAGAAATTCGACGAAACGAAATCGACTCTCTTTTTTTTTTAATAAATCCCCCATTACGGGGGTTCAACGACACGCGACCTAATAAAGCTCCGCGGGGCGCGGCCGACTTTCAAATTAAACGGGCGAGGGTGGTTTGGTTTTATTTATGATGATTAAAAACGAAGCATTATCGAAGCGTTATCGAAGTCGTTCCGGTGGGCGCGACAACGGCGAAAATTTCGGGTCGAAGGACCAGACGTTCCGCGCGCGCGCGTCGAATCCGGTTCGAAAGACCAATGTTTTTTTTTTGTTTTTTTTTAGAAATCGGCTCTTTAAAGCGAAAAATCTTAATTGGCGAATTTTAATTGAGAGTCGTGCCGTCGCAATTAGGGCCGTTTAAATTGCGCACGCGATCCGTTGCCGCAAATGTACGTGAAACGCGGCCTTTTGTGTGTAATTATGTAGGCTCGCAATCCGTACGGTTACGTACGTGTGCGTGTCCGTACGTTGCGGTCTCGTATAGCCTAACGGAATATAAAAATGATAAACCGTGCGAAACGGTGTAATAATAATTGCGAGTACGAATAAAATACACGGGCATTCCGACGACAGCACTATATATATATATATATATATATACCAACCGGTTTCGCTGAGGCGCTAAATTGCCGTACACCGACTAATATTAATTAAATAGATAATGGGCTCGTGCCCGAAAGCCACATGGCGGCCGAAAATTACCATACGCACACACGTGCGTGACTTCCGGATACTTCCAGAATTGTACGTAAAATAAATAAATATGCACCTTTTTTTATTTCCTCTCGAGTAACTTTTGTTATTCGTCGTAGTAATCGTTCGGTTCCAATTTATTCGCGATACACGCCGAGCGCGTCGCCCACTAATTAGGGGTCGGGGGTGTTGTTTCGATTTAATTTATAATGTTTCGTCGAACGTGCGCCTATTTTTAAGGGCGAATTTTGCACGTTGCGTTGGTTTCGTTTAAATTTTTGTTCCGTCTAGTCCCGCGCGACGGTCCTCGACTCGTCCTAGTTGCCATCGGGTTTTCTCTCTCTCTCTCTCTCTAAGCGGGAAAGACGGAACGGCCGGAGGGCCGGGGATCGATCGGTTTTTGACGCGCAAAGGGCGAAATTTCCGCGTCGTTGCCCGGACGTTCCGTTGTAATTTTTACCCACAGTATCGGTTAGACTTGAAACGTTTTTTTCCCCGACCTGTTCGGTTCCGTTGAACCCGTTCGGACGACTTTTACGCGACGCGCTCGCGACAACAGTTCGCATGTTAAGACTTCGAAATTTACAAAGAACAGGTTGCGTTAACGTGTGGGGGCGCGGACGTCGGTCAAAAAATTCGCATTCTAAATTTGGAACGCCGACGGCCCGCGGTGGCGACGAGGCGCTCGCAGACTCGCTTCCTGATATTAATTTGAAATTGGGTTAAGCGTCAAGTGGCGTGCACGACAGAACGCCGATAGAATCGTTTTTTGTATTAAGCGAGGAACCGTAATAATCGTACACGAAACGGCCAGGTAGGCGGGTAATTATCTTTTCGGGATACGAACGGTAGTTTGTTTAATATTCGGCGATTTTGCTTGGCGACGACAATTGGGTTGAGGCCGGTCGATTGTGCGCTCGACGAAAACGATTCGTTCCTCCGTGTTTTCCCAAGAAAGCTACTCGTGTATATTGAGTAGATACTTATCGAATTATCCGATTCGTTGCGTTTAATACCGTTCGCGTTAAATGAAGTGTGGGCCGTCGTGCGTACAAACCAAGCGTAAATGATTTAATTAGCCTCCGTGGCGTGCAAAGTTCGGTATAACGAGACAATTTTTGCTGCGATCTGATCAAAACACAAACGAGCGTGCACGCGTTGCCGGTGGCGCTGCGTCGGCTTCGCGACGACGCCCTCGAAGATGCGGTTTTCGTTTGTTTTTGGCGTCTCGATAATTTTCGCTTGAAATCCGAATAATTTTCGACGCTTGCGAACGCGCGTTTTGAAAAAATTTCGTGTAAATTTTCGATTTTTTGGTCTGACCCCGATCCGACGCTTTCGGAGCGAACGTCGCCCTCCCTCAGGTTTTCCATCATTAGAGATCGTCACTTTTCAATAACGCCGCGGCGCAGAATTTTCCGAAAAAGTTTTGGAACGAATCGCCCTTTCGATCGTGGGGTCGCTCTTCGTTTTTGGGATCACTAGTTGGAGCGAACGCTTCTCTATTTCGGTTGATTATCTGATGATGATGATGATGATGATGAAGATTTGATGAGCAACCGATCATCTGAAATTTAAACTGTTTCCGTGGGATAATTCACGTTGGAAGTCTTATGTACATAACACTGGAAGTCTTTAGAAGTCCCTGGAAATCCTTAAAAATCTCTGGAATTCCTTATAATTCTATGGCAGTCTTTGAAAGTCTCTGGAATTCCTTAAAAATCCCTGAAAGTCTTTGAAATCGTAAGTCTTAAAAATCCCTGGAAGTCTTTGAAATTTTAACTGTTTCCGAGGGGTAATTCTCGTTGGAAGTCTTATGTACATAACACTGGAAGTCTTTAAAAGTTCCTGGAAATTTTTAAAAACTTCTGGAAGTCTTAGAAAGTCCCTGAAAATCCTTAAAAATCCCTGGAAGTCTTTGAAATCTAACTTAAATCTGAAGTCTTGAAATTTTAACTGTTTCCGAGGGGTAATTTTCGTTGGAAGTCTTATGTACATAACACTGGAAGTCTTTAAAAGTCCCTGGAAATTCTTAAAAACCTCTGGAAGTCTTTAAAGGTTCCTGGAAATTCTTAAAAACTTCTGGAAGTCTTTGAAAGTCCCTGAAATCCTTAAAAATCCCTGGAAGTTTTTGAAACCTTAAGTCTTGAAATTTTAACTGTTTCCGAGGGGTAATTTTCGTTGGAAGTCTTATGTACATAACACTGGAAGTCTTTAAAAGTCCCTGGAAATTCTTAAAACCTCTGAAGTCTTTGAAATCTCTGAAGAACTGATAAAATCCTGGAAGTCTTTGAAACCTTAAGTCTTGAAATTTTAACTGTTTCCGAGGGGTAATTTTCGTTGGAAGTCTTATGTACATAACACTGGAAGTCTTTAAAAATCCCTGGAAATTCTTAAAAACCTCTGGAAGTCTTTGAAAGTCGCTGGAAATCCTTAACAATTCCTGGAAGTCTTTGAAATCTTAAGTATTGAAATTTTAACTGTTTCCGTGGGGTAATTTTCGTTGGAAGTCTTATGTACATAACACTGGAAGTCTTTAAAAGTCCCTGGAAATTCTTAAAAATCTCTGGAAGTCTTTGAAATCTAATCTTAAAATCCTGAAGTTTTGAAACTTAAGTCTTGAAATTTTAACTGTTTCCGAGGGTAATTTTCGTTGGAAGTCTTATGTACATAACACTGGAAGTCTTTAACATCTGGAAATTCTTAAAACTTGAAGTCTTTGAAAGTCCCTGAAATCCTTAAAATCCTGGAAGTCTTTGAAAACTTAAGTCTTGAAATTTTAACTGTTTCCGTGGGGTAATTTTCGTTGGAAGTCTTATGTACATAACACTGGAAGTCTTTAAAAGTCCCTGGAAATTCTTAAAAATCTCTGGAAGTCTTTGAAAGTCCCTGAAAATCCTTAACAATTCCTGGAAGTCTTTGAAATCTTAAGACTTGAAATTTTAAGTGTTTCCGTGGGGTAATTTTCGTTGGAAGTCTTATGTACATAACACTGGAATTTTTAAGGACACTCCAAGGACTTTAAAGACTTTCAGAGACTTCCAGGGACTTTTAAGGAAAATCCAGGGACTTTAAAGGAATTTTCAGAAACTTTTAAACACTTCCAGGGATTTTTAAGGAATTTCCAGGGACTTTTAAAGACTTTCAGAGACTTTCAGGAATTTTTTAAGAATTTCCAAGGACTTTTAAAGACTTCCAGGGAATTTTAAGGAATTTTCAAGGACTTTCAGAGATTTTCAAAGACTTCCAGGGACTTTTAAAGATTTCCAATGATTTTTAAAGACTTCCAGAGACTTTTAAAGACTTTCAGGGATTTTTAAGAACTTTCCAAGGACTTTAAAGACTTTCAAAGACTTCCAGGGATTTTTAAAAATTTCCAGGGATTTTTAAAGACTTCTAGAAACTTTCAAAGACTTCCAGGGATTTTTAAGGAATTTCCAGGTACTTTTAAGGAATTTCCAGAGACTTTTAAACACTTCCAGAGACTTTCAGAGACTTTTAAGGAATTTCCAGAGACTTCTAAACACTTCCAGAGACTTTTAAAGACTTCCACGGATTTTTAAGGAATTTCCAGGGACTTTAAAGACTTCCAGGAATTTTTAAGGAATTTTCAAGTACTTTCAAGACTTCCAGGGATTTTTAAAGAATTTCTAGGGACTTTTAAGGAATTTCCAGGGACTTTTAAACACTTCCAAAGACTTTCAAAGACTTCCAGAAATTTTTAAGGAATTTCCAGGGTCTTTAAAGACATTCAGAGACTTCCAGGGACTTTTAAGGAATTTCCAGAGACTTTTAAACACTTCCAAAGACTTCCAGAAATTTTTAAGGAATTTCCAGGGTCTTTAAAGACATTCAGAGACTTCCAGGGACTTTTAAGGAATTTCCAGAGACTTTTAAACACTTCCAAAGACTTTCAAAGACTTCCAGAAATTTTTAAGGAATTTCCAGGGTCTTTAAAGACATTCAGAGACTTCCAGGGACTTTTAAGGAATTTCCAGAGACTTTTAAACACTTCCAAAGACTTTCAAAGACTTCCAGAAATTTTTAAGGAATTTCCAGGGTCTTTAAAGACACTCAGAGACTTCCAGGGACTTTTAAGGAATTTCCAGGGACTTTTAAAGACTTTCAGAGATTTCCAGGGATTTTTAAGGAATTTTCAAGGACTTTCAAGACTTCCAGGGATTTTTAAAGAATTTCCAGGGACTTTTAAAAACTTCCAGAGATTTCCAGGGACTTTTAAAGACTTCCAGTGTTATGTACACAAGACTTCCAACGAGAATTACCACTCGTCGTAAGTCATTGAGGCCACGCGTCGAGCGTCGAACGTCGAACCCATAATTTCGGGCGAGTTTTTTGCTCAAAAAAAACGCTCTTTAGACGACCTCGCAACTTCGTACCTCACCTTAACCTTGCGGGAACCGACGTCACGCGCGACTGTCAACAACAAAAACGACGCGTTTGACACACGAACGTCCAATCTTTCGAAGGTGTTTTCCGTTTAATCGTTACGCAACGGAGTCGCGACAGCAACAGTCTCAGGTGGTCCGCGCCGACATCGTAAACAAACGAATCCCGCGCCGTATTAAAACGCATTAGAGCCCCGATCTAAAATTACACCAAACGAAAGCCGATAAACAAACGTAACCGCAAACACATTAATGCGAGTGCAACGACTTTACGATTGTAAACAAATCGACGGCGAAATTTACTATTGTAATTAAACGAGCGCGAGCGGGGCGCGTTTCGCGATGAAATACATCAAAAACGTCGACCGTTCCAAATATTTAGGTTGCCAATTGTTTTTTTTTTGTTATAATAATCGTTTCGTGCATCGGACGACTCGTCGTTTACGTGCGTTCTCCGTAAAAAGAAGCGTTACATATGTTACTTAAACTCCAGATGCAAAAAAAACTCATCGGATCGCCCGCAGAATAAATCCGGAGTATATTAAAATCGCGATTCAAGTTCGTGCGTCTCGCAAAGGAAACGCAATAATTCACGGGCACGATTCCCTCGGGCGCTCGGGACGACTCGTCGCGCACGAGATGATTCATTCGATTAATGGGGACGAAACGTTTTTGTGGCGTGCGGGGGGACATATCGTCAAAGTAAGACGGGCCGCGTAGACTTGCGCAAGCCGCGAACGGCCGCCGTGCGCCACAGTGGAGTTTCCACTCGCGACTCGAGCGACTCGGCTCGACAAACGCGTCTTCTGCGTGCGGCCCCGACGCCAGGCCCCACCGCGTACGCGCGCACCCTTGTCGTTACTTGTTCAAAAAAAAAATTAAAAACAGAAGACGCCAAACTCACGAATTTTAGAAAAACGTCGCCGACCGACCCGGGAAGCTCCCGATGCGACTCATCTGCGCTACCGTTTCGCACAAAAATACAAGCGAAACAAACGACGACGAAAAGACGTGAAACAAAAGCAAACGGTTCACGGACGAACGCGCCTAAAACCGCGAAACTGCAATCTATTTCGTAAGACACGACGTCGGCTTGACTGCGTTATTATTAAAAATTAAGGATAAAGGTCAAACGTAGAAACCGATGGGTCAATAAAGTGTTATTTTCTTAAACGCGCCGACCCGGCGGCCTTAGCGGATTACGTTTCGGCGAGAGGTGCGTAACGTGGAAAATCGGCCGTGCCGACAACGACCCAAACAAGATCGATCTTCCTTTGTTCGTTTGACGTTGAGCCGCCTAGATAAAGCAACGTCCGCCCCTCGGGCGCGTTCCTCTACGTGCACGGACGGCGACCATTGTCTTTTTGCGTGGCCGTGCCTCCGCGGCCGATCGCGCAATTAATTTCCATTTAGACTCGCTTCCGGTTCACTTTAAAGTCGGAGTCAAAAGCGAGGGTGCGCCGCGACCGTCCACCCGCCGAATGCGACCGTCGACACGTTTCATTCCGGCTATGACGCGCGCGTCACGGTTCAAGAACGAGGTCGCTCCCGTTTTCGGGGGTGGCGGGCGGATTTGGGTCTTGGAATTTTCAGGACAAATCGACGACGTCGCGACGTCGAGAGAAAATTGCGATCGCAGACGAGGACGTTCGTTTTCGAAAATGATCTTCGACGGGCAGTCGCGCGGGGCACGCGCGTATCCCATCCGCGCAAACGAAACGTAACGCGCGGACGGCCCTTAAGGACGAAAGCGTCCGTTTTCAATTGAAACGTCCGCAATGCCGTTTTCGTTTTATGCTTGAACGCCCAAAAAAAAAGTCCTCCGGCGCGCCCGTTCGCCAACAAAAAGCGCGTTTCGTCGAGAAAACGACGAAAGAAGACACCCGGAACCGATATAATTAATGGCTCGCGAAATCGGCAAAGAAATACGATAACGCTCTGTACGTAACACTGCACAACAGCATTTCTGATTATTGGGTTATGTTACATGATATTAGTCCAATTTTTGATGACGATTTCAATTCCGCGATCGAAATTTCTGTATCGGCTACAGTTAAAAAAATATGACACGGGTGTTTTTTTTTATAATAAAACACTATAAATTTAGAGATAATTCTAATTTATTTAATTCTTATAATGAAAAAAACTTTCTCTTATACGATTTTCTTGCTAAAGCTGAAGGCAGGGAGCTATTCTGAATGCTCCAACAATAGTCAGCCGTCATGTGTGCGTTCCAGTAGCCCCGATAGCGTTCCTCCACGGTACGGAGGTCCTGCTGGAATCGCTCGCCCCGTTCTTCGCTTAGGTCCCCAAGATTGGCGGGAAAATAGTCCGGGTGGTTGTGAAGAAAGTGTAACTTGATGCTCGTGTTACATCCAAGCCTTTGAAAGTGACTCAACGACGTGTTGAGAAAATTCAGAACTTTTCTTATTTGCCAAAAAATTTTAACAAGCCAAACAAACTCATTCCGTGCCGTTTTCTCAATCTCTGTCGTGGTGTCCGTAAAATTTGAGCCTTCGATTAATGATCTTATTTGTGGCCCGTCAAAAATTCCCGCTTTTATTTTTTCCGCACTCAGTTTTGGAAACTTTTTTGATAGGAAAAGGAAACAATTTCCATTTTTGTCAAGACCTTTTACAAATTGTTTTATAAGTCCTAGTTTTATATGTGACGGAGGCAAAATTGTACGATCCCTCGATACTAAAGGGGGGTTTATCACCGCGTTCTGTTGTCCTGCAACTGGCGCTTCCGAGGAGGCCAATCTTTTTTAATCCAATGTCGACATTTAGCTCTACTGTCCCGCAAGCAAAGAAAACAGGGATATTTTGTATAACAACCTTGTTGGCCTAAAAGTAAGTTGACCATTTTTAAATCAACACATATGAGCCAATTTTGTCTAAAACCAGAGCAATAGTTGTACAGGGTCTTTCAAGTTCGAGTTTCTTTTTCAATTTCAAATTAAACACATTTTAAATGGAAATTCATCATCTGTTTATTGATATATATGTAGTAGAGAGTCTACAATTTATGAATGATAAATAATATCTTCCAAATGTCCCCCGCATGCACATTTGCAGATGTCTTTTTCTGCAAAACCATCCGGTTGTTCTTGGATGAAATTAATGAATTGTCGACGTTGCCGATGGTCATTTGGCTTCAATTCTTGCACCAACTGAACTTTGTAAGGCTTAAGAGCCAAATCCTTATGCAAAATTCGCCATGTGGTGGTTGCAGATAGGCCCAATTGCTGTGAACGCCGTTTAATTGACAAATTTTGATCTTCTTCAATTCTTTCCCTTCCAGCAGCGATATTTTCAGTTGAACGGCTGGGACGAGCATGCACGAAATTGAACTCATTTTAGTAAATTGTAAACCGTCTACTTTACATCTGTCAAAAGAGACACATCGAACTGTGACAGTTCTCAGAACAAAACAATACTGAAAAAGAAACTCGAACTTGAAAGACCCTGTATATTCTTCTTTTACTTTTGTGGAATGAGCAATAGGCAACGACCCTAATTTATTCCCATTGTGTGAGAGAACACATTTTAGACTACGTTTTGACGAGTCTATGAATAGACGCCAGTCGCTAGAAACGTAATTTTCAAGTCCCATTGCAGCCATTAAACCAGGTGCATCTTTACAAAATACGAAATCATTTTCTTCGGCAAAATATTTGAGGAGAATCTGTTCTCTTGTGCGGTAATAAGAAATTTTCGTTTCCTCTGTTACCAAGTTTCTTTGTTTTGGCCTAGAAGCCGAAATTTCTGAAGCAGCCTTCGACAGTCCCAGATCTCTGACGAGGTCGTTTAAATCATCTTGGTTGAATAGTTTTGGCGCTTTCAGGTCACATTCAAAGTCGCTATCGCTACTGTCAGTTTTCGCCTCAAAATGCATAGGCTCATCCTGCGAAGCATCCAGCTTGAGGTTCAGGTGATATTTTAGGACTCAAAATACGTCTATGTGCCGACCGTATGGAAGGATATTCCCATTTAGCTCGATTTTTTCGGTTAATGCCAATTGTGTTCGCCAAACAAAAATAACGGTCGTCGTGGTGGTTCAAGGGTTCAGTCCAGATCGTAGCGGTTTCGTATCTAAAGCTATTCCTTTTCTTATTTGTCCACAAACGTAGAAACTCGACGCACGTTTTGCATACCTTTTGCGGAATCCAAGGCTTGTCTTTCATTTCCAGTGTGCGACCAAAGTAATTTTTGTAAGCCTCAATCACGAACGCTGTCACATTCAAACGGTACTCTTTAAATGTACACTCTCCGCAAACGAAACAAAAATGATTTGGATCATTGACACAGACTCTTCTTGACGGTGCCATATCGAATTATATTAAGAAAACTTAATATTTTCTTAATTACAAGCAAATTAACACACTAACACGGCGATTTTTTCGTGAAAACTACAGTTGTATGCAAAAGTTTCCGGCCAAACAAAATTTTGTGATTAAGTGATGTATGAAGGATGCAAAGAGGAAACAAAAATATATCATCGTGAAGTACCTTTACTATACAATCAAAACGTGTAATTCAAAATTTTTATGTAATGATTAATAAATATTTATAACAAAAATAACAATTTTTGCCTTTTCATAAGTGTCCGGCCAAATATAAATTCTCCACTAAACATGAAAAAAAACACGATAACTTGAGAACAAATTCCAAAAATGGTAACAAATGTAATATTTTCATCAGTACTCAGTAGCCGTACCCTTCGAAGCTATCACGGCGGCTCATCGGTGAGGCATTGACTCGATGAGTTTGACGATTCGATCTTGTGAGATATTTTTCCACTCTTCCTGAACTTTCTCCCACAAAACAGTTTTATTACTATGATTTTCAACTCCTATTCTTAGTTTGAGTTCTTGCCACAAATGTTCTATTGGATTCAAGACTCGGCCACTCCAAAACACGAACATTTTTCTTCCTGAAAAATTCTTGGAGTAGCTTCGATCGATGTTTTGGATCATTATCTTGCTGAAAAATCCAATTTCGTGGCAAATTTTGACGAGCATAAGGTAGCATTTGTACTGATAGAATGTCTCTATACATATCAGCGTTCATGTTGCCTTCAATTTTGTGAAGTGGACCGACGCCTTTCCATGAAAATGCACCCCAAAGCATAATACCACCTCCGCCATGTTTTACTGTTGGTATTTGATACCTAGAAGAATTTCTAGTACCTTTAGGTCGACGAAAATAACTTCTTCCATCATTTCCAAACAAATTAATTTTAGTTTCGTCCGAAAATAGCGCTTTTTTCCATTCTTCAGTAGTCCAGTACTGGTGTGCTTTTGCAAATTCCAATCTGGCCTTCTTATTTTTTTTACTAATTAGTGGTTTTTTAGTTCCAACGCGTCCAAAAAGTCCCACTTTATTTAATCTACGTGAAACAGTACTTTGACTAATGTCAGCTAAATTTTCCTCGCGTAATTCACGTGCGATTATCGCAGCATTCTTTTTTACGTCTACGACAGCCTTTCTTTTAAGGGGTTATATCAGTGTTGAAGGCTGAAAAATGAAGCATGTTTCTTTTGAAAAAACTACTCGATCAAATGATTTGAAATTTTGTGTATTAATTATTATTACAATGAATTATACAAAACAATTTTTATTTTTATTTTTAATGCATTTTTTTCGCCGTAAGAGTGGCCGCAACATGTCGTCTAAAAAAAAACACTCCTTGCCGGTTGACAGCCTAACTGCCAGATGAAGCATCTGAATTCAAAAATTCAAAAAGATTATTAAATTATAATAGAATAGCTATCGCAGCATCGTAGGGAATTGAAAAATTTTGATTCGAA
The DNA here is from genome assembly GCA_036326145.1 of Rhagophthalmus giganteus. NCBI lineage: Eukaryota > Metazoa > Arthropoda > Insecta > Coleoptera > Rhagophthalmidae > Rhagophthalmus > Rhagophthalmus giganteus. The sequence continues at coordinate 56,938 of JARFJA010000072.1, read as the reverse complement.
TAAAAATGGCGGCCATTTAAAAAAAAATCGAATTTTACACAAAAATTTTGCAGTAAATTGTTAATAAAAAAAAAAGTAAACAATTTAAAAAAAAACTCTACGATGCGACGATAGCGATAAGTTTTCTGAAGAGAATTCTTTTTGAATCAAGTCGATTGGACAAGATTCGAGAGAGTTATGCTGTCAACCAGGTTAAAAAACATGGTTTCGAGAAAAACGCGTTTGAAATTTCAAGAGAATAAAATTGAATGATGTAATTTGATGTAACTCTCGTTGTTGTTTTGATTAAATGCTCCCAAACACCTTTCAAGCAACTCATCACGACTCAAATCTTCATAAATTGGCTTGATTGCCTCCGCAACATTTGCTGGTAGTGCTGCTGCGTGTCTGTATGTGTCAAGAACGCTCTGGGAGCGTTGACGCTTGGCGTCAGTTTAGAGTATTTCTAAGCCGAATATTGCTTTGAAAATTTGTAGGCATATTATTTAAGGCCAAAACTATATATTTAAGCAAAAAAAAAAAATCGATTTTTTTTTTCAACACTGATATAACCCCTTAATAATTTTATCGACACGATTCGTTGTTTTTCTGGGCCTTCCAGGACAAGGTTTATCTTTTAGATCACCTGTAGTCTTCCACTTATTTATAATATCGTTAACGGCGGATTTTCCCAATGACAAAAGATTGGCTATTACACGTGAAACGTTCCCTTCATTGTGTAACTTAATTACTACTTCGCGTATGTCTAAAGACGTGCGTTTAGGCATCTTAACCGATTAATACTAAAGGTAGAATATGAAAGAAATATAGTTCTCGATGTTTACATACCTTTGTAATCGATAACATAAACGAAACAGAGCGAATTGTAGCTTCTTGGAATTTGGCCGGACACTTATGAAAAGGTGAAAATTGTTATTTTTGTTGTAAATATTTATTAACTGTTACTTGAAAATATTTAGTTACACATTTTGGTTCTATAATAAAGATATTTTGTGATGATATATTTGTGTTTCCACTTCGCATCCTTTATACATTACTTAATCGCAAAATTTTGTTTGGCCGGAAACTTTTGCATACAACTGTATATCTCATAAACAAGAGCTGTTACAAAAAAAACTGAGGGTATATTCGAAATCGGCGACGTCAAATTAGTGAACGTCACGCGATAAAAATCAATCATCAGACAAAAGTGGCCATATTGTTGTGCAGTGCAATTTACTCGAAACAAGTGAAAGTGCGATAAAAATTAACGTTTAACGACGTGCGATCTTCAGTTGAAGTACGTGGCGGAAAGCTCCAAATCTTATATTGAAAATCCGAATAATTTGCCTGCGGCGTGCTTCGTCGTTTACGCCACCCCCCCCCCCTCCCCCCACAACCCCCGTGCGCCCTCGAGTTAGCTCGTCGGCACGCGTATCGGAAAAACAATCAATTCGCGCGCGTGGCCGCAAGATTAAAATGAAACTTTGTCGACTTACCGTTTCAGCGTTTGGTGCTTGGTGCCGTTGATGGCGATCTTCTGCTGCTTGGACCTGTCGCTGGAGCTCGTCGTGGTCATGGAGCTGTGACTCGCGGTCGTCGTGGTGGCGTCGCTGACGAAACTGCTGATGCTGGTTTCTTTGCTGATCGGCGTCGGGGCGACCCTTCCGTTGGTCATCGGCTCCGGGCCCAGCGCGAGCTGCAGATGGCCCTTGGCGGGCGCCGGCGGCGGCTTCTCGTCCACCGGCAACATGTACGACAACATCGCGGACGACGGGTACAAACACTAACCGAAACGACCGAACATATCGCCAAAAAAAAAAAAAAACTTCGGACGACTCGAATTTGTCGCAACACTTCTCCGCCCGAACCCGTTAATCGATCGCGAACGAACGACCGCTTCTGCTTGGCACCATCTTCATCGCGAAGATCCTGCAAACAAATATAGCCCGGTGAATCATCGGGCTCTATAATTGTTACGCCTAAATTTAATTTCGAAAAATTCGTTAACCGCCCGAAGGACCGAACGACGGCCGACAGGTCCGCGAAAAACAATATACGTCGCACCTCGAGCGCGAAACGAACAAGAATTTTCTCACATAAAATCGGATACGCGCGCGTAAAACGATACCGGCCGCGGCGGTGTCGTTTCTGCGAAACAAATAGAACAGAAATGTTACGTCGTTAAGTGGGTCAATGGAAAATCTTTGGGTGCGCAATTTTATCAATGTTAACAATAAGCGATAGAGACGGGGCACGACAAAGCGTAACGTTCATATCGATTAACGTTATTAAGCAAATATAGAGAACCAACTGGAAATGTTCGCTAGATGTTCGCGAGAGTTACTTTTTTTACGATTGAAAACAGCGCAAGTTTGGACCCGCGACTCATCATGAATCGATCGTTGCCCCTGTAACGAGCCAAAAAAAATCGACGATCGCCGAGTGACCTTCTCCATCACTTAATGTGGACACCGAACGACCTCGCTTTTCGAAAGCGGGCCTCCGCGTTATCAAAGTTCGCCCCAGAAAAGCTTTCATTTCGACGTTCGCCGGGCCGCGATAAAAGTTCCGTTAATTTCGTCGACGAAATTCGCCGGCGCGTCCCAAAATGTTTTCCTCGTGCCGTCTCTCTCGCGCAAGTTCGAAAAACCCGAAACGTCGACGTTTTATTTTTGTTTTTTAGTCACCCACGAGCGCCGACAAACGACAAATTAAACTCGTCCTCGGCTTTTCTCGGGCAAAACGTTTAATTAAACGAATTGGGCGCTTTAAAGAAATAATAAATCTCTCGCGAACGGCAAAGAACGAAAACGGCGGAGGGATCCCATTTAAACGGTCACGGCACACAATCACCTTGACATTTGTTGACGTCTTAACAAGTCTGGAAATCGATATTTGTAGGTATACGGACGGCGTTGCGGGCGGGGGGGCGGAAGGGGGACGGGGGTTGAAAACGCCATGTCATTCCCCGACTTGCCGAATTTTATTTGGGAAACTCCGTCGCGACGCGACCGCGGTTTTTGGGAGGGGCGCGGGGGAAATCGAAGACGTCGCCTTTCGCGCGCGCCCCCGCGAATCGCGAGCGACTCATCGCCACGTCATCGCGAACATTAAAAAAAATTAACCCACGGCCGGCGGCAAATTGGTGGATTATGGGTGTGAAAATAAATATATATATGTATGCACGAATTGCCGTTAAATTGGATGATTTATGCGGAACATGCAAATTGGGCCAGGACAAATGGAATTAACCTTAGGAGCAACCTTACACCTCCGGGCCGCGAAAATTCGTCGACGCCCCCGCGAAGGACTTGCGGTTAAAATCGTCCGAACAGACCGACGACGCGCCTGGTGAACATTTTCACATCCGAGTTTGTACCTCTTGAAATTTTGTAGGAAGGTAGTTTTTTTAAGTCTGGCTAGGGAATGGACCACCATTTTAAGCAACTCCGGTCTCGAACTACCCCTCAATCGTTTAAAATTGCAAAAAAGGAATGTGAAATTGTAAGCAGAATTGTAGTGGAATTTTTATCTCATGAAATTTCATAGAAAAGTGGCCTTTTTTTAAGTCTTCTTGAGGAACGAACCACCTGATTAGGTAAATACGTCCGCGAACTACCCCTAATCGTTTAAAATTAAACTATATTCGACATTTTCATTTGTACCTCTTGAAATTTTGCGGGAAGGTAGCTTTTGCAAGTCTGGCTAAGGAATGCACAGTCTGGTTAAGCAACTCCCGTCGCGAACTACCCCTATGTCGTTTAAAGTTGCAAAAAAGGGGTGTGAAATTCTAATTTCTATCTCTTGAAATTTCGTAGAAAGGTAGATTTTTTTAAGTCTGGAAAAGAAACAAACCATCTGATTAGGTAACTCCGTTCGCGAACTACCCCTAATCGTTTAAAATTAAAATATATTTGAAATAGTCATTTATACCTTTTGAAATTTAAATCATCTCTATTTCACGACTATTATGAAAATTTTTACAGGAAGCATGGCGATGCCTATGACGGGTCGATATGCCTTCCGATATAAGGCTCTCTCGCCCTCGCGCGTCTACGTAATGCTCTCTCCGTCGCACTAATGTAAAAATACTATTTTTCGATTTTTTTTTTGACGCTAAGCCGCCAGATTTGTCTGGTTTGCGACACTTTTTTCTTTTAAATATTATTAACAAGCTGCTGTAAAGACGACAAAAGGTAGAATGTAATTAATGCATTATTTCAAAATGCAACTTTAACACTGTCTGTAACTAGGTTAAAACCGGGCTGGACGTTTGGCAATTATTTTTTCATATTTCAATAGGTATGAGATGATATAAATTCCAAGAGGTACCAATAAAAACTTCCTCAACACCAGTTTGGTTTCCGTGTACAACACTCCACTATTGAACAGGTGCACCGACTAGTCCATAAAATTACAAAGGCATTAGAAACAAAACAATATTGCTCCGCAGTGTTTCTTGATATTTCCCAAGCCTTCGACAAGGTTTGGCATGACGGCTTACTGTTTAAGCTCAGACATATACTTCCACCGGACCTTTTCTTAGTACTTAAATCGTACTTAACCTACAGGCATTTCCTAGTTAAAGTCCAAAGTAAGACCACCGCTTTACGTCGAATCACTGCTGGAGTACCTCAAGGGAGTGTCCTTGGCCCACTGTTGTGCCTACTCTATACGGCGGATATACCCTTAACTAGCCTGACCACTATCGCTACATATGCGGACGATACAGCCATTCTGTCATCCCATCACGACCCGGTCGTAGCATCTCAACAGCCGCAAACCCATCTTAACAACTTGCACTTTTGGTTAATGTATCTAGGGATGCATCTGGATAGACGCCTCACTTGGAAACATCACGTTTGGACCAAACGTAAGCAGTTAGGACTAAAATTTCGTAAAATGTACTGGTTGTTAGGACGACCATCACAATTATCGGCAGCCAACAAACTGCTCCTGTACAAAACAATTCTACGACCCATCTGGACTTACGGTCTGCAGTTGTGGGGCTCGGCGGCAAACTCCACCATAGATATCATCAGACGCTTCCAATCTAAAGTTCTACGTCACATTGTGAATGCCCCTTGGTATGTCCCAAATATTGTTATCGGCCGCGATCTCGGGATTAGCTCGGTTAGCGAAGAGATTACTCAAATAAGTGGCAATTATAGTGCCCGCCTTGCCGTGCATCCAAACAACCTAGCTAGTGACTTATTACGCATTCGTGTAGGGCCCCAACTAAAGCGAATCACCCCCTTAGAGCTACCAAACAGATTCGCCTAGTCACTGCCCTGGTTTTTTAGTTTTAAGCCCAATATCTCGCTCACTATCTCACCTATCTACTTAGGTTATTTTTAGGGTAATTGTCTGTACGACAATAGCCCCCAAGACATTTACAAGTTCAATACAATTTACTGAATGCTGTATAGGGTATGGCAGATTGTAAATAAACCGGTAATAAAATTAAAAAAAAAAAAAAAGGTATAAATGACTATTTCAAATATATTTTAATTTTAAACGATATGGGGTAGTTCGCGACCGGAGTTGCTTAACCAGACTGTACATTCCTTAGCCAGACGTACAAGAGCTACCTTCCCACAAAATTTCAAGAGGTACAAATGAAAATTTCGAATATAGTTTAATTTTAAACGATTAGGGGTAGTTCGCGGACGTATTTACCTAATCAGGTGGTTTATTTCTCTTCGAGACAAACAAAAACTTACTTTTCTACAAAATTTCAAGATAGAAATTAGAATTTCACACCCCTTTTTACAACTTTAAACGACTAAGGGGTGGTTCGCGACCGGAGTTGCTTAACCGGACTGTGCATTCCTTAGCCAGACTTGCAAAAGCTACCTTCCCACAAAATTTCAAGAGGTACAAATGAAAATGTCGAATATATTTTAATTTTAAACGATTAGGGGTAGTTCGCGGACGTATTTACCTAATCAGGTGGTTCGTTCCTCAAGAAGACTTAAAAAAAGGCTACTTTTCTATAAAATTTCATGAGATAGAAATCCCACTACAATTCTCCTTACAATTTCACATTCCTTTTTTGCAATTTTAAACGATCGTGGGGTAGTTCGAGACCGGGGTTGCTTAGCCAGACTGTCAATTCCTTAGCCAGACTTAAAAAAATTACCTTCCTTCAAAATTTCAAGAGGTACAAACGACAATGTCTCGCCCCTTTTTTTTGCAATTTTAAACGATCGTGGGGTAGTTCGAGACCGGAGTTGCTTAAAATGGTGGTCCGTTCCCTAGCCGGACTTAAAAAAACTACCTTCCTACAAAATTTCAAGGGGTACAAACTCGGACGTGAAAATGTTCACCAGCTCTTAGTCTATAAAGTGGATGATGACTCGCGATTTTAATCGAGAGGCGTCAATTACGCGCGCGAGTCGCCGCCTCGCGGCCCCGTCGAAGGGCAATTAACGGGTCGCCGCTAATTTCCGAAGCAACGTCGTTCGTTGTTGACGCGTCCGAGGCGCGATTTGCGCGCGAACGGTCCACGAGCCCAAATCAAAACACTCGCGAAAACCGAACCCGCCGAATTTGAGCGTTTTGGATACCGTTCGGTGGCGTCGAGGAATGCCCGTTAAACTGCCATTCGCGCGCGCCCCCCCACGCGAGCCGTTAATTATTATCGACGAAGGGACCCCCGTTTCGTTCGTCGACGAAAGAACAAGACGCGGAGGTCGCGAAAAATTGCCCGTTTCCGTTTCGATCGGAGGCGGCGACGCGAAGACATCTACAACAATTAATAACAACAGGCCGAGCTTTAAAATTAGACTTACGAGAACAGGCGCGGAAACGCGACGACGACATGCCAAATACGCGAAACGAGCTCCAAAAAACCCATTAGTTCCGGCAATCGAGTTCGCCATTTGAACTTAATTATTCCAAAAATAACGACTAAACGAGCGACGAATTTCGGGCGAACGTTTCGTGCGCGCCCGCGACTCGTGCGGTGGCGTGCGAAGGAGGGGGCCCCAAAAATCGCGATTCTCTTTTTTTTTGTTTTTTTTTAATTTCAAACCACCCCCCACACTGGACAATTTCATATGTAAATACGATCGGGGCGCGATCGTCGGAAATTAAACGGGGCGCTTTCGCGGAAAGTCGCGACACGTGACTTTGTTTATGAACTTGCGAAACGTTAAAAAGTTACACGATTACACAATCATTGAACAACGCGGTTTTGGGCCAAAGCAAAAGCGAAAAAGACGTTTTCAACGCCCGCCCCCCCCCTCTCCCCGGGCCGCCCTTTTCGAAAATACAACCGAAACGGGGGTCGTCGCTTGGCTCGGGGGGCGCGCACGTGCCCCACGCGAAAATTCCTGACTCGAAACGGGGTCGGCGCGATCGACAAACGAAAAAGTCCCGCGCGTCCCGTTTCCGGGCCAAGATCGATTCGGCACGAGAATTCTCTTTAAAAAAAAAAAAACAAACGCTTTTTACGTTTTCCCTCCCCGTGCGTACAAACAAAAACAGACGACGAACGCGCGATTAAAAAAAATCCGCGTCCGCCACCGGCCCGAAAAAAAAAAATAAAAAAAAGCTAAATAAACGCGTTCGGCACGTGCCGCGTCATTATCGATATTCGTAATATTATCGTAATCGGTGCGCGCAGGCATGAAAATAAGAACGTGAGATACCTGCAGAACGACCACGTCCGATATTCCAAAAACGCCGCATCGACACCACACACACACACACACACGGGCGCACCACCACTTCGCGATTAACAAGCAGGATTCGGAACCGGCGAACAGTATCAATGTCGGCATCGAATGCGACAGCGCGAGAATACGCGCGGCCGCGGGTTTGCAGCCTATGCGGAGGCGCCGAGCGAGGCTGCGACTCTCCGCAACGGAACGCTCCGTCGACGCAAACCGAAATACGGCTGCGCGCGAACTGTTAATCAAAAAAGTGCGGCGACGTTTCCTCTACAACCCTGCCAAATTCAAAAATTCAAATTAATCGTTACGAAATTTTAAAAACCGAACGCGTTCGTCGAAATCACGACGCGACGTCACGTCGCAAGTGCATAACACGATCGAAGTCGCACCACGTTTCGAAATTAACACGTCGCACGCGAACGAAACACCGCAATCGCGTTGTTTTTCCAAAAACACGTCTCGAAATTGAAAATATCACATTACGCACTAGTGCCATCTGCGCCTCGAATTAACAACTATATATATATAAAAAAGCGACATTTCAACACGTCAACTGCGGCCCCAACTTTCAAGTCGTTCAAGATCAACGATCCGTCTAATCGGTTTGTAAACACGCCGTCGATTATCCGTATAAGAAATAAAAGATGGTAAAGTTGCGTCGACGAAAGTTCCGTTTAAGAGCCACCCGTACCTATTTCTCTTACGGGAGTTCCGACTGCCTACAAATTGGTTTTTCTATTTTGTCGATTTTTAACTTTGAAGTATGTAAAAGCATCGGGTAAATACGCAAGCTTAAACGGAGCCAAAAAGTTACTGTTTGCTTAAGCCAATCTGTAGATATATTTTTGTAAAATCGATCGGCGCAAACCAAATGTTAAAATTTTGATAAACAACGTCGTCGTCGGTGCGGAACTTTTTGGTTCGGTTCGATTTTAAATGTTCTCTCCGAGTTCTCTAACTACAACATGTATTATAATCACAGTCACATAAATAAATCTGACGGTGTGGTTGTGTACATAAATAAACATATTGATGTAACACCTGAAATTGAAGAGGTAGGCAGAGCAAAATTTCTAAATACAACTATTAACACGAAAAATGGAAAAAAATTGAAAATCACATCAATTTATAGATGCCATAATTTAACTAAAGAAGAATTTGTTAAAGATCTAGTTACTTTTCTAAAAGACAATAAGAATAGTAAAAATCACTTTTTAATTGGCGATTTTAATATGAATTTAATGGACAATGATCAAATCACCATGGAATATAAAAATCATCTCTATGAGTTGGGCTATATACCTGCTTTCAAAGGTGTTACGAGACCCAATCCTCAAAATTCAGAATTGGGTACGTGTATTGACAATATGTTTCTAAAGACTGAACTTGATAACATTAATTCTTATAAGTTTATACCTAGAATATCGGATCACTATCCTTTAATGATCTCTTTAGCAATGTCTAAGAAAGTCGAAAACTCTAAGAAGTATTATAGTTTCATTGATTATAATAAATTAAGCTCTGAAGCCAATAAACTAAGATGGAATGACATTCTTGGAAATGACGATCCAGTCATTGCTCTAGATCTACTGATTAGCAATATAAAAACAACTATAAATAAAGCAACTGTAACTAAAAAAGTCAAGAAGAACGCACCTAGAAGCAAATGGATTACACAAGGAATTATCAATTCTTGCGTACATAAAGAAAGACTGTATAGAAAATGGATAAATAACAAAAAAAAATGAAGTTCTCAAACTTCAATACAAAAATTATGAAAAATGGTTGAACAAAGTGATAACAGCTGCCAAAAACAATTTTGATAAAAAAGAATTTGAGAAAGTTAGTAACAACAACAAGAAAATGTGGGACTTTGTCAAAAGGAAAATTAATGGAACTAATAGTGTCAAAAACAAAAACAATAATATAGACTATCTGACAATAAATGACTCAAACATACATGATAAAGTGTGCATAGCTAAAACTTTCAATGAATTTTTCAGCAGCATTGGGACTAAATTGGCGATGAAAATAAATAAACCTCAAAGTAATTATAAATTACCAAATGGAATAAAACCTACAATTTTCTTAGACCCTACCAGCTGTAGTGAAATATATCATTTCCTCTCGAATATGAAAGATAAGGCTGGAGGAATTGATGGTATAAATACTAAAATCCTAAAATATTTAAGTCACTATATAATAACTCCTTTGGAACATATTTTCAACCTATGTATAGAAAAGGCCTTATGGCCTATGCAACTAAAAACAGCAGAAGTTGTGCCAATTTTTAAATCAGGAGATAAACATTTAACCACCAACTATAGACCAATATCGTTAATATCGAGCATTGCTAAACTACTAGAAAAAATAATTCATTCTCGTTTGTTGAGTTTTCTAAATAAAAATAAAGTTCTCTTGGAAAATCAATTCGGCTTCCAAAGAAAAAAGGGTACAAAGAATGCAATAGCCTATATTACTAGTACAATTTATAACAATTTAAATGATGGAATACCGACCATAGCTACTTTCTTGGATTTAGCCAAAGCTTTTGACACTGTTAATCATAAAATCTTATTATCAAAATTAGAAAAATATGGAGTGCGCGGTACTGCTCTGAACCTACTAAAAGACTACCTTAAGGACAGAACTCAATCAGTCAAACTTACAGACCACAGGAGCCATATACTCCCTGTGGAAACAGGAGTGCCACAAGGAACAATTTTAGGTCCGCTACTTTTTCTGCTTTACATTAATGACTTATTAACTGTTATACCTAGAGAAAATATCATCTCATATGCTGATGATACAGTAATATTAAGCATGGAAAAGACGTGGGACCAAACTCAAGTTAAAATGAACAACCATTTACGAGAAGTCAGTGATTGGTTGGCAGCTAATGAATTATCCTTAAATGTGAAGAAGACCGTTTTTGTTGCGTTTGGAATATATAGTGATAGTGTGCCAGATAACCTAAGAATCGTTATAGATAATAGAGAAATCGAAAGAGTTTATTTTACAAAATATCTAGGGATATTTATAGACAGCAATATGAGATGGGATAAACATGTAGCTTATATAGTTGATAAAACTAGATATCTACTTTTCGTATTTGGTAAATTAAGAAGTATCTTGCAGCCTAAAAATTTGATTACATTGTATTATGCATTTTTCGATAGCCTGGCTAATTGCGGAATAATTGCTTGGGGTGGGGCGTATGATTCTGTACTTTATAAACTGGAATCTATACAAAGTAGAATTATTAAAATTATTAATAAATCAAAAGAATGTAATTTTTAACCCTTGAAAATTAAAGATTCGTTTAACATTGAGTCGGTTATGTATCATTTCAATAATTTGAGGAAGGATTTTATTGATTCAAAAAGTATTACCAGACATAAAAGTATTGGAATACCTAGAATCAATAAGTCTGTTAATTTCAAAAATAACGAAATTATAGCAATAAAAATGTTTAATGAATTACCGAATGAAATAAAGATACTTAATCTTAGCAGCAAAAATATAAGGACAAAAATTATTAATTGGTACAAGGAAAGAGAAAAAAACTGAAGTTATTTGTTTTTATATTTGTTTTAAATCTTTGTGTGGCTGATATTTTATCTTGTTATATTATGAATTATGAGAAATTTTATCTAAATGTATATGGCATAGACTCTGCCAAATTTTTTGTTTTTTTTTAGCTCGTAAGTTAGTTTTTAGTAACCAGACCTAAAGCACAGGTAAATTTAATTACCTCTTTTAGGATGTAAGCATTTTTTCAGTTATACATTGTATATCTTGATGTGACCTACATGTATTTTGTACTCTGGTTTATCAATAAATAAATAAATAAATAAAGTTTGATAATTTATGACAGGAATTAAGTCAGTATTCGCAAGATCGTAAAAGAGACCCTAAACTAACCGGCTCGCATTTTACCCTGTTGTCGATTTAACTTGACCGACGCGAAAGAATTATTTTTTTTATTGTATATGTGTCGCACGTTTTCAAGGGCTCATTACTGATACATATTTATTCACTGTCCAACTTTACACTGAATTACTCAAAAACCGATAATCTGATAATTTACTATGTTTATTCGAAATCAGATTTCGCTTTGGTAAAATAACATTTTCCTAGAACCGTAATAAAAGCTTCATAACAAAAGCTTCGATCCCACAGGTGCAACTCTCTAATCGCTTATATAAAAAAAAATAGTAAAAAATGGTAGCTTCTGGAAGGAATTTCAAAATTATTGTCGTACCGAGCCGTCGTCTTGCCGAGTCGTACCGGTCTTGTTTGATATTTATTGAGTTGTTATAGCGCTTTTGGATAGTTATCCATACAGTATTTTATAAGTGTTTATTATTATTATTATTAGTGTTCATACATTTTAAGTTTTAAATTTTGCAAATTAAAAAAAACCACATTTAAACAAAACATTTGTTGTATAATAAGCTGTCAACACATTTTCCGTCACTAAAACATGTATAAATACATACGAAGATGTTGCGAAGAAAGAACTAGAAAAAAGCATTAATTTGAAAAGAAAACCATGTGGATTATTTATTGACCCCAGATAAATGGAGCATCACCGAATGGTATTCAGCAAGAAACCGAAGATATCGTAGAAGTTAAATGCCCCCTTTGTTATTTTTAAGCTAAATCTTACACCGGAGGAAGCCGTCCGTTAAAAAAAAAATCCATTTTGGAAATACCAAAAGGACGGTAGTTACCAACTTCACGATTGGTATTTTCAAATGCGGGGGCAATTACGTGCGACTCAGAAAACGAAATGTATTTCGACTGTCCGGACTGGAGTAAATAAATTAAAAATAGATTATGCGGGGAAAAAGACGACGATTTTTGGAACACAAAAATGAAAACTAAATTAGATTATTTTTATAGACATTTGCCAACTTCCAGAACTTATAGATCGCAGAATGTCGCAGGAATACGCCGCTCGGAGATAATAAAAATGCAAATTTAATGTAACCCATCGAAATAAAAATTGTTTGTATTTTTTATTTTTGGAATTTACGAAATAAGTTTTTAAAAACATTTGTAAATTTCTGCAAAACGTTTCGTGGGTTTCATGTTTTATTGTTCACGCAGTGACGTTACGATAGGACAGATATCTACGTTTCTGCCAAAACGCCGCCCGTACGATGTTGGTAAGGTGTTGTCGTTTTTAAGTTGCAGTCGTGATTTTATTCGATGAGTAGCAGTGTCCTTGTTGGTAGCAATTTTGTAAATTATTATCAAATCTACTACCACACGCTCATAAGTATAGGTATAAGTAATTTATTCTTTTTGTTTCTTTGCGTGTCTTCATAATATGTTACTCAAATCTATGTTGTTTCAATATCTATATCACAACTGTTTTTACGAGATTCAAATTACGAAACCACATTTCTAGAAGAAAGCGAATTACTTAAATTATTATCAGCATTATAATTTCATATTATTACACACAGAAATTTCGTGTAATTGTACGAGTAAACATTAACTAAAAATTACTAAATTTTGCATTCCCAAAGGTATGTACCTATAAATAATAGAATTATAAATAATAGAATTGAAGGGGATGGCAAAATTGCACCACGTGCGACGTGCCGTTATTCGACAACTCGACAAAAATTGTACGAATTTCAAGGTTACGGTCACTTCGAAGTCGTCGTACCCTTTTTGATTATAGTCCCTACTTAGGTAGCTTAATATTTCCGTCTTTCTTAGAAAAAAATGTGCTCTCTCTCTCTAAGATTTTTCTCACGGTACTGCCGAGTCCTCTTGAGAAATCACAATAAGTTACCTAAAAAACGATCGACGCGACCGGGAAAAAAGGTTTTCGATCGTTTCCACATCCGCACGGCTCGGCTCGTTCAAATAAGGAAAATAAACAATTCGAGGAAATCTGTAAAAAAAAAAAACAAACGATAACTTACAATTTCTCAAACCGATTCTTTACACGACCGACGCCGAAGGATTTTTCCGCATCGACTCCACGTGCCGGCGGCCGGATTGAAATCGGGGAATCGCACAAGTTACGCCGCGATTTTAATTTGTTTCCGGCACAACTTAAGCAATTGCCAACATCCGACGTTTGACCTACAACAAAAATCGAGGACCTATAAATACCCGATTTTCAACACACACACACAAAAAAAACATTTCATAAATCGATAAAAACAAGTTTAATTTACCTAACGTCGAAAATAAAAATTAAACCACCAACAAAACAACAAAAAACAACATTTCTTAAAAAATTAAGACTTCGGCAAGTTTCTCTGTTCCATCCATTTTTTAATCTCTCCGGCCAATTCCGCGTTGGGAATCACCTGATCCATAAACAGCGGCGCGCGATTGAACGGATCCGTCTGGTCGCTCAGCAAATGTCTGGAAATAAACGTTCCTTTTTTAATAACGTCGAGACTTCGGATCGGCGCAGCGACTGCGACTTGCCTAGCGATCGTCGATCGATCGACCGTCTGCTTGGAACTTGGCAAGATCACGGGGTCCCTCATCAACGTCGACATGATCGGGTCCAGGAAGTGTTCGGGAGCTTCGGCCAGCGCCTCCTCGTTCTTTTGATACTCGACCGCCTTCTCCAGGACGCTCCTCGCGACGTCGCGCAGCTCGCCGATGATTGTGGCGCCGCCGATTCGCACCAGCACGTCCTCTGCCAAGACGAACAGCTGAGAATTGTACGAACGACCGTCCTGAGAAACTGCCAGACAGAAGGCGTCGCTGTTTTTTAAATTAACGTAGATCTTGCTGATGTTCAGGACGTTGGTGGCGGGATCGAAACTGAACTCCTTGTTGTCCTTCACCTGAAACGGACTGGGGTTCGTGACGGGCGAGACCGAAAGTTCGACATCACCTTGAAATTCTTTTGATTCGGTCCCACGAGATTGAGGAGGAAGTAATTGAGCATCGCAGATACACGATCGACCATTGTGCTGTGCGTGAAGACGATCGTTATCTCCGACGTGAGATACTCGATGGTTTGAATCGTGTTGCGTCCCAGGATATTGTCGAATTTCGCGATCATTCCCAGGTGGTGCATGTTGGTCGTGTTTTGTGCACGTTCGTGTATCGGCAAGCGATCCCACGCCCCAAATTCCCTAGAACGGAAAGCGTTTTCGTGATTGACGTTCGATTCGGTGTCGGGAACACTTACCGGGCGATCTGCATCTCGCGCAACTTCGACATGTTCACGAGCGACTCGTCCAATAAATATATGGCGTCGTTTATTAATAAATTGACGAAACGCAAGAACAACGGCGGCGACACCGCCTCCATGTTGAGTTCCGCCTCTTCCGCCAGTTGCCTGGAAAGCAAAACGAAATTTTTAATTTGATTTGCGTTTTCATAAATAATCTTATTAGGTGTACAACTTTGCTTCCGCCGTTTTTTTCCGAAATTCGAGGCTTTATTGTAATAAACTGGTTATACATTTATTATTCAAAGTATTGTCCATCGCTGGCCACTACTTTCTCCCATCTTTCGGGCAACGTACGAATCCCGCATTGAAAAAACTGGTCATCTTTTGAAGCGATCCACGAATCGATCCAATTTTTTACTTCTTCATAAGACCGGAAGTGCTGGTCATCCAGGCCGTGTGCCACAAGTGATAGTCCGAGGGAGCAACGTCTGGAGAATACGGCGGGTGGGGTAGGACTTCCCATTTCAACGTTTCCAAGTATGTCTTGACCACTTTCGCAACATGGGGTCGAGCATTGTCATGCCGTAAGATTACTTTATCATGTCTCTCGTTGTATTGAGTCTTGCTCAAGTAATGCCTCCAATTCTGCATCTTCGAAAACCTTCTCTCTTCCACCGCCATGCCGGTCTTCGACGTCAAAATCACCGTTCTTGAAGCGTTGAAACCACTCTCAGCACGTTCTTTCACTAATAGCGGCCTCACCGTAGGTATTTGAGAGCATTCGATGAGCCTCAGCCGCAGATTTCTTCATATTAAAACAGAAAATTAAAACCTCCCGCAAATGACGAGAATTTGGCTCGTAAGCTGACATGTTTAATCGAGAATAACTTTATGATGCAGACACAAATCAACTAATATTTCGATGGCGTTATATTTACAAATACCTAATCTTATTGTATGACAGCTACGATCTATTTATTTCGACTACCACTTACCGCTACAGCCATTTATTGCAAAACGGCGGAAGCAAAGTTGTACACCTAATATAAAATTGCGCTCGATTGAAATTTCCTCTTACTTATGTTATTTCGGTTTACGTTATTAATTTAGGTTAATTAACCAATTCGAAATTTGTTAATCTCGTTAGCTTAGGACCGATTTGTTTCTACTTTACGAATTAAATGTATCACTAACGAGGTAAAATGTTGTTTTCGTTGTTGTTTAAATTTTACAATTTTAAGTCAATTCTACACTTTCGAGTTTTTATGGCTGGCCCATAATGCAAGTTTGCAGATAAGAATCAAAATTTAACATCTGGGGGGGTCTATTCTAATTCAGATTTCGACTTGTTGAAATTACTCACGTGGCCATCTATCGGTAGCGGCGGAAACAGTGATCTGACGTCTTACATTGCGACTTGTTGAAATTAATTTCGATTTTGAAATCTAAATTTCGACTCGAAATTGTGACAGTTTGTTGGCGAAATAGAGGTTATGTTACATCAGATTATTTGAGAGATACGTTAACCTCCGTGTCTAACGTAGAATAGTTATTATTTATAGCCTTATTATTAATCTTCTTGATTTTAGGTATTGTCGTCTTGAGATTCTGTTTAAGTTTCCGTTAGTGTATTTTAGTGGGTTTTAGTTACTCTAATTGTAGGTATATATACTTTGTCCAAACCTATATGCACACGTCATCGATGAAAGGTTACTAGATGATGACGTTTCACACAGTGCTGTCACTTCGTACCTCGTATTTTGACAGTTCTAATAAATTGTATCTTTCTTTATGCCATCTAATAGGTACGCAAGTAAATCGTCTATAGAATATGTCACTTTACAAACTTTAAACCGAATTTCAAATAAACAATCCAGTAACTTTTTATCGATGACGTAAATTGCACATAGGTTTGGATAGGCCAAAGTAAATATCAATAATAAACACAGACATATTTACACGAGGAAGAACTTACTAACAATAAACGAATAAAGAGTAATAAATAATACAATGAAGTACTAACAATATAAAGTAATAATAAACTGAAACCCGAGTGGAAAAATCAAGAACTAAACTACAACACAAAACAAGATGTAGCGAAGCACGGCAATGCCTACGGGAATAACACAGGCTTTATAACTTACACGTATGCGATACTTTACAAATGGTAGAATGAGTTCCGTCATTAAATGTCGTTCATATTCCGATTTTATCCATCTATATTATCCGCAAATATTTTAAGGACTTATATTAAACTTGCCGCTCCCGTTTAGTTATGAAAACCACATAAAACATTATCGCCAACGTCAGTTCTATTATAATACCAACCTAACGTTCCGACATGTTGCTGTTTACGCTATTAGTCGAAATCTTTAGAAACGCTCGCCTGCCGTTGAGTCGCTTTGACGTCGTCAAATTTCGACCAAAATCAGTCGAAATGAATTAGAATAGACCCCCAATTACGTAATAACGCATATTAACACACTAAAAGCGGGGCGGGTAAAAATACCTGCCTCGAGAACTGCTGTCTATTAGCGGGCCGGGTATTTTTACCTGTTTGAATGTACTTACTTTAAAAGCGAGGCAAGGTCCTTTTACTCTATCGGTTTACACACAAAATTGAAAGAGTTAACTCGTACTTTTCGTCTAGATTTAACAACTTTACTTTTTCAACGTTTGTTTACATAATACAGATAAGGATAGCCATAAATTTGTTTCGCCTTGAATGTTTTCATGCAGACTACTCATAATTTAAATGTATATACAAAGTAAACTCGAATCTTTCATACTTTTTTTAGATAAACATTCAGAATTTACTAGAAAGGGGTGTTGAACATATATTTTTAAAAATAATTCAGTTTTTAGTCGGCTTTAGACGGTTGAACATTTCTTTTTTTAAATTATTTTTTTATTATAATAATAATGGCTTCTGATGTGTTTGTGTAAAAAGTTTAAGACATTATATTATTATAGTACCTTATAAACTATAAATTATCGCGATTTTATCAAATTTTATTGAAATATGTCAATGTATAGATTATATTTCAAGCGCGCAATGTTTCGCGAATTTCGCCCGCTACGCATATAAGTTTGGTCTGTTTGGCTACCCGCATAAACTGTGTTAAGTTTCGAGTACAAATTAAACGTGAGCGACAAGTTCATTAATGAAATGAATCACTAGCTGTTTTTAGATTGGTAACACTTAATACGTGCATTGTTGACAAAATCTTTAAATCGTCTTTCAATTACTTTAAATGCGATCAAAAACGAGAATTAACTCGACTCACTTAAAATACTGCTTGTACTCGGCAATTTCCCATAGGTAATCCATAATCGTATACATGGGCCTGCGGTAATTGAACTTCTGCTCGAACGCAACACTTTGGCCGGTCATTTCGATGCTAACAAAAACGTTCAGCAGAGCGCTCACGATCTAGAACCGGAAACTACATTCAATCGGCGAATCTAGTCGCACAAGAAACCAATCTCACCTCCTTCCTGTGCGGGTGACGAGCGAACAGCATCTCGCAATGCACTCCGACCGTCGAACGTTGATTCGATTCGTCCTTGTGATACGGCAACAGTGATTCCAGCGCTTCGGCTAAACGCGCCCGCAAGTGCGGATTCCGTGTGCGTTCCGACGATCCCATGTAAACTAAAATAAACGTTAAAATTGGCTCTAAACGTTCGTAGCCCTGTTCTTCGAAGACGTTCGAATTAAAACGTACTAAAAAAATTAAATAGCACACAATATTTTCTATCACAAACTCTGGAATGCACCTAAAAGCATTTGTTAGTTTCATTACGAATGCATTAAGCCAAAGGCGACCGCTTACTGTAGGGCAACCGGAACCCTTTCCGGCAACGGAAATTCTAACCTCTTCGAATCTAAAGGAGCAAAATTTACGGACGACTCGTCGTTGTCTTGCAAAGCCACCTGAGCGAACCAGAACGCGGAGCCCGACATAAAATTGAAGAGGTCCGCTAGAAGGTTCGGCTCGATCATCACGCACCTCAACGAGAAAAACCTGCAAACGTAGATCGAATAGATGACGGTCATTTAAGGATCGTTTCCGATTTTACTTGGGAAGGTGAGCTTGCAGCTGCCGTTCCAATTCCTCGATCGCGTCGTTTCTGCCGCCCGACCGATCGAGGGGCTCCTGCAGGGCCCGTTGGAATCTCGACAATTCCTGAAAAAAGCAGCACTTGAGCATAGATGCGGGCTCGCCCACAGACGGAACAATTCAACTCGCTTGATTCATTTCGACAAAATTATCCGACGCAACCCTGAAACCGAGATCGATGGCGCGGTGGCCCATGAAAAAACATTCGGTGACAAAGTTGTAACGCGAACTGGTCGGACGGGGGTCGGTCGCCGGGATCAGGCAGGTCTCTTTCGACATGTCGAGCAGGTGAATTTCCTTTTCGGCGCAATCGTCGTTCTGTAAAAATGTTCCACGTCAATTAAATGAAAACCTGCACGAGCTTCTTTATTCTTAGTCTGCGATCGACTATATTCGTCAAACGGTCTCAAAATACGCATCCGGTTCTAATAGTCCAAGAGCTGGTAAACATTTTCACATCCGAGTTTGTACCTCTTGAAATTTTGTAGGAAAGTAGTTTTTTTAAGTCTGGCTAAGCAATCCCGGTTTCGAACTGCCCCACAATCGTTTAAAATTGCAAAAAACGAATGTGAAATTGTAAGGAGAATTGTAATTGGGATTTCTATCTCGTGAAATTTTATAGAAAAGTAGTCTTTTTTTAAGAGGGGGGTTCGATAAGCGAGAATCAACAGATGTCGCTATGGTAGATTCACTTTAGAAAACGATACTAAAAAACTATTAAATTTTATTAAAAAAATTTAATTGATAATAAATACTAATTCAATTACCTAGTTGCTCCCTATATTTTTATCCTAAAAAAGTTAAAGGAATAGTTTTGCTAAGTTGTACACATGCTTCCGAATACTTCAAATTATAAGATATTTAGCTACTATATGACTAAAATATTATAAGGAGCCACTAGAAGAAGGTTCAGTGAATACGTATACGAAAGTACAGGGTGTAATTGTTGCTAAAATTCGTAAACCGTTTCTTGAAAAATCGTCATTTTCAAGTATAAAACTATCTTACAGTTACCTACTTGATTTCGAAGAATTTGTCTAACAAAATTGTCCAACTATTATTGAATAGATGGTGCTGTAAAAATACTATAGTGGTATTTTTTTTTATTTGCCGGCTTATTCGTGGACATTAATCTCCCACTTGATAAACAAACATCAAATTGCATAAATGGCATATTTCGTTGTGGAAATATTTATAGTCAACGTACCTATACCGAAAATGAACTCGTAATTCTTATACATATAAACTAAAACCAAAATTTAACTCCTGTATTTTCTTACACTCTAAATAGTGAAATTCCAACCATTTCTACAAATGTGTTCGTGATTTATAATATTGTATAAAATAGTCTAATTTCAAAATTACAGTTAAAATTAAGTATGTATATAGGTACATTTGCCATACCTACATACCTACAGTTTTATTTATTTACAAGTTTGCATTCTATAAAAGATAGAATCTCATTCGGTTTGTTTTTCGATAGTAAGCATAATTATTTTGCATTTCGACGTGTTGTTGTTTATGATTTCTGTGAATTACCGAGAAATGCTGAGAATGCGGCGGACGTTTCCCATAAATAAGTAGATATGTATACATACGTTATTCGCGATAGGTCCCAACACGTCATCAATAAAACCTCGTATTTTTAAGTACTAATAGATTTTAGTCTATTTTGCCATGTCATATGTGTGCAGGTAAATCATCGGTAGACATCGGAGTGCCACGATCAAGACTTTAATCTGAATATTACAAATATACAATTTAGTAACTTTTGTGCATGGCTGCGTGCATTGGAACCTATTTGAGAACGAAACTGTAACTATTTAACTTTTAATGCAATTAATGGCATGCTATAATAATTATTATTCTGAAATATATACACAAGTAATTACATATGTGCATATATCAGTAATATTTGATTTTCTATTGTTACAATTTTTATTTTGTATTAATAATGGCACTTCTCTCACATATTACACAAAAAATAAATTTTAAAAATCAATAATCATTATTATTGTGACTTTCTTTAAGAGAAATATTTTGAATTTTCCGCTCCCATAACTTGGTAACTTTTCTGGTTGCAAGTTAAATAATTTTTTTAAGCTTGTTAACATGCATTTCGTTATTTTTGTGTTTCTCATCAAAACGCCCATTCTTTATATTCTGTAACTTTATATCCTAGAATAAATAATTATAAACGCTAGCAAAGTTTACAACGTAAACATAATTAAATTAGATGCCAATGCATCAATGAAAAAGCGCACTCTGTAGAAACTATTTAGTACAAGAAAACAGGAATTAACATTTAAATAGCTGATGCCAAAATCGCGCCATCTTACGATTAAACCGTTTGATATTAATTAAAATAATTAGAAAAATACTACTGTGGCGTTACTAGCGGAAACATGGTAGAAGCTGATTTTTCCAGCCCCCTCTTAAGTCTTCTTGAGGAACGAACCACCTGATTAGGTAAATACGTCCGCGAACTACCCCTAATCGTTTAAAATTAAAATATATTCGAAGTTTTCATTTGTACCTCTTGAAATTTATATCATCTCATACTTATTGAAATATGAAAAAATAATTGCCAAACGTCCGGGCCGGTTTTAACCTAGTTACGGACAGTGTTAAAGTTGCATTTTGAAATAATCCATTCATTCAATTCTACCTTTTGTCGTTTTTACAGCAGCTTGTTACTTATATTTAAAACAAGAAAGTGTCGCAAGCCAGACAAATCTGGCGGCTTAGCGTCAAAAAAAAAATCGGAAAGTAGTATTTTTACATTAGTGCGGCGCAGAGAGCACTACGTAGACGCGCGAGCGCGAGAGAGGCCTTACATCGGAAGGCATATCGGCCCGTCATAGACATCTCCATGCTTCCTGTAAAAATTTTCATAATAGGTGTGAAATAGAGATGATTTAAATTTCAAGAGGTATAAATGACTATTTCCTCAACACCAACGAAATTCTGAAAAGATTCACCAAGAAGGTACTTGCATTCCTAGCAACATTGTTTAATGCTTGCCTCAGACAGGGATATTTCCCAATAGCACGGAGACATGCTATAGTCGTTGTCTTTCCTAAACCGGGGAAAAACAGCAACTACCAACCAATAAGTCTTCTAACTACTTTATCAAAAATACTAGAACGAATAATCTACTCCAGACTAAATAGTCAACTGCAAGAACTAAATACTCTCCCACCGTTCCAATTCGGATTCAAAAGAGGGCACTCGACCTGCCATCAGCTTCGACGAATTGTTGAAATAATCGAGACCGGATATGAGAACAAACAGTATACCACAGCCATCTTTTTGGACATTGCGAAAGCTTTCGATAAAGTCTGGATGGAAGGCCTTAAATATAAAATACTCCACCTACCAATATCTGGCTTTCTTAAAGCGATACTTTACTCTTTCCTAGACAACAGAACCTTTGCCGTACGAATCGATTCAACTGTCTCTGACGGTAAGCCAATCAAAGCCGGAGTCCCCCAGGGGAGCGTGCTGGGACCGCTGCTATTTAACACATTTGTTAGAGATGTCCCGCTCACACGAGAAAATCTTGCTATGTACGCTGATGATACAGTGATTATACCACAAAGCTGGAATCTAAACCAATCAATCTCTCAGCTCCAATCGGCAGTCGATGAAGTAAACAACTGGCTAATCAAATGGAACACAGCAAAATGTGAAGCCAAAATATTCACCCTCGAGAAAATTAAAGATCCCGACAGCTTAGTAATAAACGGCACACACATCGAATGGAATCACAACACTGAAGCGGCGAAATACTTGGACACACGCTTATCGTGGAAATTTCATATTAACAAGAAGATTAACTTATGCTACGCTAGACTAACAAAACTGTACCCATTATTAAATAGAAAATCATCGCTAGAAACCAACTGCTCTCTACTTTTATATAAATCCCTAATTCGACCGTTAGCAACATACGCTTGTGCTATATGGAGCAATGCCTCTAAATCCAACATCAACAAGTGCTACAGAACAAAATACTAAGAATATCAGTCGATGCCCCTTGGTATATACGAAACATCCAACTCCATTATGAGCTAAAAATTTCAACCATAGAAGAATATTTGAGGAAAACCACCAAAAAGTTCCAACTTACTATCACCAACTGCACTACAAACTAGGACGCAATAATCTGCATAAAAGATTAAAGTGCAAACTCCCACAGGATCTGTATGTATAATAACGGATAACACAAAAACTGATTAACCCGCCAACACCCAAGACCCATTGTTAATCCTTTAGGACTACCCGATACGATAATTGTGTATCTACATTATGTATCCTGAAAGACACGTGTACCTTACTTTATCAATGCTATGAATAACAATGTACAATTGTTGAACTGGCAATAAACTTAATAATAAAAAAAAAATGACTATTTCAAATATATTTTAATTTTAAATTATTAAGAGTAGTTCGCGAACGTAGTTACCTAATCAGGTGGTTTATTTCTCTTCCAGACTTAAAAAAATCTACCTCTCTACGAAATTTCAAGAGATAGAAATTAGAATTTCTCACCCATTTTTTGCAATTTTAAACGACTAAGGGGTAGTTCGCGACCGGAGTTGCTTAACCAGACTGTGCATTCCTTAGCCAGACTTGCAAAAGCTACCTTCCCACAAAATTTCAAGAGGTACAAATGAAAATGTCGAATATATTTTAATTTTAAACGATTAGGGGTAGTTCGCGGACGTATTTACCTAATCAGGTGGTTCGTTCCCCAAGAAGACTTAAAAAAAGGCTACTTTTCTATAAAATTTCACGAGATAGAAATCCCACCACAATTCTCCTTACAATTTCACATTCGTTTTTTGCAATTTTAAACGATTGTGGGGTAGTTCGAAACCGGGGTTGCTTAGCCAGACTGTTAATTTCTTAACCAGACTTAAAAAAACTACCTTCCATCAAAATTTCAAGAGGTACAAAGTCACAAAGTTACAATGTCTCACCCCTTTTTTTTGCAATTTTAAACGATTGTGGGGTTGCTTAGCCAGACTGTCAATTCCTTAGCCAGATTTAAAAAAACTACCTTCCCACAAAATTTCAAGAGGTACAAACTCGGACGTGAAAATGTTCACCAGCTCTTGGACTATAACAAAGTACTCACCGGCACGGCACAGTAAGTCGGATCGACTTTGAGAATCTTCTCGTCGTTCACGTCAGCGCAAAACGGCCGGCACAGTTTCATCATCACGCCGACAAAATTGATCATAAAGCCGTCGGTGACGACTTTCGCGTTCGGCAAATTGTGTCCGGGCGCGTGCGAGTTCCACAACTTTCCGCGATCCGAATTAACTTTCAATAAGTCGCCCAGCCACGTCAGGGTGCGCAACTTCACCGCGGGCGAGCACTTCAGCAAATTCAAAACGAGCAAATGGATACCTTCGGTCAGTTTGTTGATGCGCGACCACAAATGACCCTCTATTCCCGAAAGCGTCGACTGAAACAAGTCAAATTAGAATTGTAACTAATTCCACCGCCACGACCAAACTTACGGAATTGAACGACTCTTGAAAGAACTCGTATCTTCCGTTAGGAACTTCCGGCATTATCGATTTATTGAACAATCTGCCCAACAACGTGTTGGCGTACGCAAAACCCGTATTCAACTTCGGCTGGCTACAATCCAAAAAAATGTGCGCCAACTCCTCGACGCTTGTAAATACTTTCGCGACGACGAAAAATTCGAACGGGAACGTCTCCGCATTGCTCTTGAGAATGTCGAAGTGCATGTGGTGCAAAATGTCAGTGAATGGCGTCCTGAAAGTTTCTACGCTATCTGAAATAAAAGTATCAAGAGACAAGATCGTCAACGAGAACCGCCACTCACCTCCGTCTTCGCGAAATTTTCCGACTATCGACGTTAAAAATCGCGGTCCCGTCTCTTCCAACTTATATAAAACGTCGTATAGTTGTTCGCTTAATTTTTGCGTTTTATACAGTTCGGGTTGTTTTAGTGCGGTCGCGACGTTCTGCAAAATTAACTTCTCGACGTCCCCTTTAAGTTCGTCACTTTTCAAGTTCTCGTTCTTCTTGAAGCAATCGTACAGATAATATATAACGGAAGTTTCGCAATTCTTCGGATCAAAGTTGTCGGAAGAGGGGTCCATGAGATCTCGAGGATCGGGCAAGAGCGTCCTTTCGAACAACGCGTGCTCGATTATTTCCATGTTCAGCTTGGTCGTTTCGAACGCGTTCGCTAAATCTTCGAAATACACGTACCTATTCGACTTGTTTTTATCTAGAGTGAATCCGAATACGGTTTCCAAATTTTCACTTAACGAATCGTTCTCCGTTTCGGGAACGTCCGCGTTTTCCAATAGTGCAGCGAACGGATTCACGTCGCTCGACATTTTATATTAATTGCTAAACGATTAAACGTGTACGATATGCTTTTTCATTCGCAAATTTAAAACTGCACCACAACTACAATTCCATTTGCCTTCGAAGATGGACGTCACGAGAATGATGTAGCGTATGTAATTAGACAACAATCACACCGGACATCTCTTATACATTTCGTAAAATATCGATTTACCCAATCGTATACTGTTAATAAAATTAAATAACGACACGCAAAAAGGATTCTTGTAATTAATACTGAACAATCTGCTGCATAAAATCGAAATTAAATACAAGGGAAACTTTGGCACTCACTCCTCGGATCAAATAACATAACCTAACATCACATCCTAACCGGACATCTCTTATACATTTCGTAAAATATCGATTTACCCAATCATATTTCGTTAATAAAATTAAATAACGACGCGCAAAAAGGATTCTTGTAATTAATACCTAACAATCTGCTGTATAAAACCGAAATTAAATACAAGGGAAACTTTGGCTGTGTTTTTTTTTAACCCGAACAGTGGTTCGAGTACTCGATTACAGGAATGTGTCGTTTGATAATTGTTCGATCAGTGTTCTTTGCCGTTCAAAAATTGTTCGAACTATTATCCAATTTGCTCGAACAGGATTTCCACGCACCTAGAGTTTCGAAGTGGTGCATTTGAACGAAGTTGTATTCTAACCTAACAAAATTTTAAAAACAACGATCACTTCGATCGTCAGTTTCTTCGTTACTACACGTATTTACTGTATAAACCTACCAACGAAATGTATATATGTTATTATTGCAATTTTTCTATAAATTTAGAATTAATAATGGACCATGAATGTTTTCAGAACACCAATGAAAATATTTTGTTAAACAATATCTTATTCTTCGAAAAAGGTAAATTTTCGTTTTTTAAATAACATTGTACTAATTTTTATGTATTTTTATTAGATAAGGATAAAATTGAACAATCAAATGAAATGGAAGGGAGCATGGATATTGGTAATAGCAACACAACTGCAACAAGTGCATGGACAAACGAAGCTATATATTTATTGATTAATAAATTTGAACAACACAGAGAGCTGCTAGAAAAGAAAAATTCAATTAAAAAGCCTATATGGAAAAAGTAAATTGATAATGATTTACATAATCATTTAACATCATCGTTAACAAAGTCACAGTTTTTCCTGCGCCATTATGACCTAAAAGTGCCGTTATTTGATCCTTATATATGTTAAACGACAAATCTTTAATCGCAACTGTTCCATTTGAAAATTTTTTATGTAAATGCCTTATAATTATGCCTGGTTTAAGATTCTTAGGTTCTTTTTCAAAGTTTTCATTCGCAGTATAAGTTGCCGGAATATCTTCGCATTCTGTAGATTCGCCGGACCAATATGACGAACTGCAAGGAAAATTCCACTTTAGAGGATTTCCGTACTTGCCAGGAAAAACTGCTTCGATATAAAGGGCAAACAATAGGTATATCAAGGCGTCCAGGAGTAACATGCCCATAACATGTCCTAATGTAATGTTTTCATTTGGAGTGGGGGGCGTCCAAATATTATTCCAATTAACACCTTCTACTTTTCGTATTTGGTAAATTGAGAAGTATCTTGCAGCCTAAAAATTTGATTACATTGTATTATGCATTTTTCGATAGCCTGGCTAATTACGGAATAATTGCTTGGGGTGGGGCGTATGATTCTGTACTTTATAAACTGGAATCTATACAAAATAGAATTATTAAAATTATTAATAAATCAAAAGAATGTAATTTTCAACCCTTGAAAATTAAAGATTCATTTAACATTGAGTCGGTTATGTATCATTTCAATAATTTGAGGAAGGATTTTATTGATTCAAAAAGTATTACCAGACATAAAAGTATTGGAATACCTAGAATCAATAAGTCTGTTAATTTCAAAAATAACGAAATTATAGCAATAAAAATGTTTAATGAATTACCGAATGAAATAAAGATACTTAATCTTAGCAGCAAAAATATAAGGACAAAAATTATTAATTGGTACAAGGAAAGAGGAAAAAACTGAAGTTATTTGTTTTTATATTTGTTTTAAATCTTTGTGTGGCTGATATTTTATCTTGTTATGTTATGAATTATGAGAAATTTTATCTAAATGTATATGGCATAGACTCTGCCAAATTTTTTGTTTTTTTTTAGCTCGTAAGTTAGTTTTTAGTAACCAGACCTAAAGCACAGGTAAATTTAATTACCTCTTTTAGGATGTAAGCATTTTTTCAGTTATACATTGTATATCTTGATGTGACCTACATGTATTTTGTACTCTGGTTTATCAATAAATAAATAATATATATTAATATACACTTTTGGTTATAGAATTGCCGATGATATGCATGAATTTGCATATATGTATTCTTGGGATCGGCTACAGAATAAATGGAAAAGTTTAATGCGTACATACAAAAATGTACGTGACAATAATAACGAATCTGGTAGGAATCGAAACAATTGGCCGTTTTCTTAAAAAATGGATCAGTTATTTTATAAAACTCCTATTATAGATCCACCAATTGTTGTACACAATGGAAAAACAATAGTTCGTGATCTATCACAACCCAGTTGTTCGAAAAGAATTATAGATGATGTATTATCTCATGATAATTCGAATTCTGAAATATCGACACTAAAACGTAAACGCAACAGTACCGATATGACAGATCTGTTAAAATTGGCAATAGAGCAAAATCAAAAACATCACGAGGAAGATTTCCAAGAAAAAAAGAAGTTTAACGCTTTATTAGAACAACTTATACGATGCATAAAGGATCGTTCTAATTCACAGTAATTTTCAATTTCCATTATTTTCTAAATATTCTTATTGTTTTACGTATTATTCCATTTTCTGCATTTTTTTTATTAGGCGTACCGGTATGAAATGTCGTTTTACTTTGTGTATTATTTTTTCATGAATAAACTTTTTCTCATAGCGTTTGTTTGTATCTATCTTGTAGAGCGTTTAAAGCGCTATCTAATGCTTTTTGAATTTTTAGAAAAGATTCACATATGACATTTCTGGACAATTTTTAAGATGACCGATGAAGTGCCAAAAAAGGAGCATCTGCGGGAAGTTCTTTTGTTTATGTTTAATTGGAAGAAAAGTGCTGTTGAGTCTCACAAAACGATTGCCGATGTTTACGGGCATGATGCAATTACTGTCAGAACTTGTCAGAGGTGGTTTAAAAGGTTTGGAGAAGGTGATTTTGACCTGAAGAACAAGGATCGTGGAAAACCACCAAAACAGTTTGAGAACGATGAGTTACAGGCCTTGCTTGACACTTGTCACAGCTGCTCGTTACAAAGAGCAATTAATCAGTTTAAATCGAGAAATTGCAAAAAGACGACCAGAATGGGCCAAAAGACACGAGTGCCCTATACTGCTCCACGACAACGCTCGCCCGCATGTTGGAAAAATCGTTAAAGATACATTGAAAGAAATGAAATGGGAAATTTTGCCCCACCCGCCCTACAGTCCGGACATTGCCCCATCTGACTATCACTTGTTCAGATCAATGGCTCATGGATTGGCCGAGCAAAAGTTCACGAAACTCATGTTTCAACTTATGGATACCATCATAAAAAAATTCGGGATGTTTTGAGGCAATCCATTCATCGAGCCATTTTTGCACTTGTTCATAAGTGCAAAAATGGCTCGATGAATGGATTGCCTCAAAACATCCCGAATTTTTTTATGATGGTATCCATAAGTTGCCCATAAATTGGAATAATGTTGTTGTTAATAATGGCAATTATAGTTAATAAAGTTAATTGAAAACAATTCAGAAATTTACTTTTTAAATGTGCAAAAAAAATGACATTTCATACCGGTACACCTAATAAAATAGTTTTTATAGTTAATTTTTATATGAGGCTTTGTTTCTAGTTCTAGAAGTTGTAGTTTCTAATTTTGTTTCCGAGTTCTATAGGCCATTCAAATTTTATTCCAAAACGCACGCAATAACATTTCGTTTGTCAATGCCATTCCTGCTATCAATATTTAAGTTATTAATAAAATGTTCTTCGATGTCATTTTGGTCTCTTTCGGTTACCTCTTCCAAGATTTCGTCATTATGAATAATACAGATATTATGTAAAAAACATGCTGCATTTATTGTACTAGGTAGATGTCTTGTATTATGAAGGTCTAAGTATTTTAAACGTCTCCAATGTGCTTTCGACGTTCCAAAAACTCTTTCGATTACAACTCTTGTTGCTGCACGAGTTATATTGTATTTTATTTGCCTCCTTGTTAAGGGTCCGTTATCTTTAAATGGAACTAAAATATGAATTCCAAGAGGATATGCAGAATCTCCCAAAAGATGTGCATTGTATGGAAAGTATATATCTTTACTGTAACGCTGTAACATACCAGATTTTTGGAAAACACGAGCGTCGTGTACTGATCCTGGAAATCCTACATAAACTTCAGTAAACATACATTTATCATTACAAACACCTTGTAATAACATTAAAGTTTTTCCCTTTCTATTAATGTATGCTGCAGAATGCTCCTTTGGAGGATTTATTTCAATATGACATCCGTCGATGGCTCCTATCACTCCTGGGAATAATCTCTTTTTCTAAAATGTTTGAATGTCGAAATTATTTATAAATTATTTATTTCGCAAATTTTACTTTAAAACCTTTAATGACTCGCACGGCCTCCTCTCCTTCGGGCCACTTAATTATAGTTTCAGCCAACTGATTTAAAATATCACATATTCTACATAAGTATTGAAATACGGTACTTTTCGACACATCAAACCTATCTGCGATTGACCTATATAGATAATAAATGTTTAATTTTATTTAAGGAACTACTGTAAATACAGAAGTTTTATACAAACCTATAAGATTCTTGATTAGCAAGTAAACATATTGCAACTAAACATTGAAGTTTTACACTTTTCTGTGGCCTTCCAGGTAATGTCGTAGAGTTTTCCATCGAATTTTCGATTAAAATAATCAATCCCTCGATAGTTGTTCGTGACATGCGAAAATGAGATTTAAAATCATCACCTAGATAACGTTCAATCAAATTAACGTATACTACTATACGTTCTCTTTTACAACGTTATTGTTTTCGGGACACGTTAACACAAATCGGTTGAATTATATTTTCTAATTTTCGTTTTTTATTTCTAAAAAAACAACCTCTCGCCCTGGGCAACAATTAGGGGTAACGGTGTTTGTGCGTTCATCACATTAGAGGTTATGTCGACTGTCAGCTACTGAGTTTAGTAATAGCGTTTTTTAATTCAACAAGTTCGAGCAACTACTAGAAAAGATAACGGGCGATCGAACTTAATTTGCTCGAGCAAGTAGGTACAATTAAAAAACACAGCCTTTGACACTCACTCCTAGGATCAAATAACATAACCTAATATTTACATTTATAAATGCAAAACAAACGTTTATTTCTGCAATTAAATGTATGTCGATGTGGTAAATGACAATGTTTAAATCAAAGTAAGATAGTTTCTAACTTAATATTTATTGCAGTCGATTATAATACCGATTCATGACGGACAGGCGTGGATCGATCAATGTTTCGAATCGATTCTAAATCAAAGTGCCATAAAAAAAGTTAAACTGGAAGTTTGCGTTTGCAACGACGCAAGCCGCGACGACACCGAAGCGTTGCTCGAGAAATGGAAGCCCTCATTCGAAGAATGCGGCGTTACGTTGCTAACGTACGACAACAAATCGGGCGCACCGGGCGGCGGTAAGGAATCGTGCCGATCGCAATCGAAACGACATTAAATTGCAAAACAACTTTCAGTGGGTTACTCGAAAAACAAAGCCGTATCCATCAGCAAGGGAAAATATTTATGCTTTCAGGACGTCGTAAGTACCGGAGATGCATAATAATTAACGCAGAATAGATTTTAAGGGATATTTCTAGGACGACGTGATGTTGCCTGATACAACATACTTTGCCAATACAACAGAGCACTCTCCGAACCACCGAATACGGCGAGTTCGTATGTGAACGTCCGCATAACGCACGCTTATGTTCGTTCATTTCTAGATTGTCGGTTGTAAATTCGAGAGAGAGCCGAGAAACTCGACGGCACGATATACGAGGTGGGCAAACTCGCTGACGCACGGACAGTTGAATTATCAAATTTATACGTCGCACGGGCCGACGTGTTTTGCCATAGTTCCATCTACGACAGGTAAAAAAAACTTTATCGTACACAAAAACGTGGCCCGTTCCTCTCACAGAAGTTCTCTGCAGAATCGGTGGGTTTTCGGAAGCGGGCAGGGGAACGCCCGAGGATCTGCTGTTCTTCTACGAACACCTGGATTTGGGCGGAAAGGTGTGCAGAGTCGACGAGCGTCTGTTGATTTATCGTTATCACGTGGGCGCCGCGACGTTCTCCGTCGATCGGTACATCGGCTCGTTCGAGTAACTAATTAAACGATTAACAATTCCGTTATTTTGCAAGGAACACGATATGGAGGATTAGGTTGGATCGTTTGGAGAAACGTGTCTTATCGATGTGGAGCCACTTCACGATATGGAACGCCGGCAGGCAGGGGAGAAAGTTCTATAATTGTTTGAGCGAGGACAACCGAGAAAAAGTGACGGCAATGTGCGACGTCGCCGTTAAAATGGTAGGGAAAAAATATACGCCGTACAATCCCAGTGCCCGTTCTGCGGGCCGTGGCGTCGACGTCGTTCATTTTAGGGACGCGGCGCCGCCGTTTGTGATATGCGTTAAAATGGTGAGTTGACGGTTTAGTAAAAATCGGCTATCGTTCGATAACGACTTGTAGGACACGAGCGACGGCGATTTCGAACGGAACCTCGCGTCTTTGCGTCTGAAGGAAAACGAAGACTACGTTTGCTTTAGTTAATTACGGAGAAGTGGGCGACGCGCGAAACATCAATTGGAAAACGAGTGGGGCCCCACACAACAATTTAAACATATGTCCCACAAAGTTATGTTCGAAACAAAAAAGTAATCATCTTTGATTTTGAAACAACGTTTAATTTTAAAACTACCATATTAAAACATTTATACGAGTACACTGAAACTTCACTTATAACAACTCGAGAGCGAATTCTTTCGGTTTTAAGAACTCGAGAGAAGATCCCACCACTTTCCTTTTTCAGAGGAAATCACGCTCGAAGGCGGGGTATAACACTCTGATTGGTTACACACGGGGTGATAGACGTTCGGAGGGCTTTCGATAAATATTTTATAATTGTAAATATAAATGAAACAAAAATATGAACTAACACAACATAATTTCATTATAAATAAATTATTAATTTAATTATTAATAAACTAATAATAAAAAATTAATATTAATTATTAATAAACAATTATTGAAATGGTCGAGGGAGGAGAGACTAAAGCAGGCGTTGCAAAAAAGTATGGAGTTTCTTTAGATCTTCTATTTCGAAGGTTTTGGATTGAAGGATTGTTGTGGTCTAAATGTGCGTGGTTGGGATCGTCGACGATTTCGTTGTCGCTCAATTGTTTTTTTCTTTCGGTGTACTCGCGTAGGCGCATCATTTCTTGCCTTTTGAGTTCGTCGAGTTGCGTTCGCATCCGATGCGACACAAACTCCAGTTCGTTCGCGATTTTGCCCGACCGAATTTCGGCCTGGTCGGCCTGCTCTAGTTTCTAGTCTATTTTATTTTATAAAATATACCTATTTACTACATTATTGCAAAAATATCCATTTTTATTAATGATTTTATTTTATAAAATCAATAATGAAAATGGATATTTCTGCAATTATGTAGTATATTTTGTGCATTGCGAACATGGCTGCCATGGTGGCCGCCACGGCGGCCGCGAGTTCTTCTTGGGGGTGGGGGGGGGACCTTGGCGGCGGCGGTGGTGGCGGCGGCGTCGGTGACGGCGTCGGTGGCGCCGGAATTGTCGGCGACGGCGACGCCAGAAAAGACGGCGGCGGCGACGGCGACGCCGGAATAGGCGGCGGCGGCGACGGCGTCGGACTCCGTATCTGTATAAAAATTACAATAGCATAATGAGTTTGAGTTTTGATGAGTTTATTAGTCCATATTGGAAAAACGTGAATCAAATTTTAACATTTTTTTGATGACGTGAATTGCATATAGGTTTGGATAGGCCATATCTGTTATTATGACCCCGTTCGTTATTGCAAAATTATAAATCGGCAAAATTCCTTTTAGGAAATTACTAGAACTGTCACACTTACCACATTATTAGCGCGACGTTTTGCCCACGCCGAAATTTTCCCTCGTTTTGGCTTCTGTAAAAACGAATCACTTTGTATAACAATTAAAATAACATAATGAGTGATATAAATTTATTGAGTGCTAATTGGAAAAAAGCGAATCAAATTTGTGACCTTATGGAATTAATTATTTAAATTCTGCTTTTTCCAATCTGACAACAAATAAAGTAAACGGCAATCAAAAATCGACTTTTTTAACGCTCCCATCATAGCGATTAAATTCAAAATAAGATAAATTAAATTCTACTCACATCAGTCATTTCAAAATAAATTTAATTTATATTTGTCACTTTGAAACAGTTGCAAATATAAATTACCTTTATATATAATACGTAAACTGGCCCGCTCGATCCGTAAAAGTGCGGGTTTTCGGAGGTATTTCACTACGGGCATCACGTAGGGCTTGAGGACGCGGGGCCGCGTTTTTTCGCGAGTTAAAGGACGAAAGACGGGAATAGGGCGGGTCCCGTTTCGATGTTCGAAAGGGAAATGTTCGTTTTCGGTAGAATCTTTTAGAATAAAGCTGACAAAAATTTATTAATACGCTTAATACGATTTACTGCTATATACGGGGTGTTTATCGAGTACAGAGTGTAGACGCATTAAGAGGCAGGCAACTGCAAAATAATCTCCCGGGTTAACGCCGTTTAATAACGATTTCGATCCAAATCGATTCACGAGTCTCATTAGCGATACCTAAAAAGTTGCCAAAGCAATTTCACAAATTCAAAATGGCGGACGCAAGATGATCTGTCACGTCGCTGTTTATCTACCGAACGGGACCAAAACGTATATGTGGGACATTTA
This sequence comes from Rhagophthalmus giganteus, assembly GCA_036326145.1. Classification (NCBI taxonomy): domain Eukaryota; kingdom Metazoa; phylum Arthropoda; class Insecta; order Coleoptera; family Rhagophthalmidae; genus Rhagophthalmus; species Rhagophthalmus giganteus. The sequence goes on along the minus strand of JARFJA010000072.1, from coordinate 22,518 downwards.
GATGTTGCCCGTAAGGGTGCTGCAAGAATTTGTAAGATTCTAAATGGCCGACGCAAAAAATTCACGTCGCTATTGTCGAAGCCAAGGTCCTACTAGATAACGTTAAAAGCGATAGCGATTTCTTTGAAGAAAACAAAAAGATGGGTAGGTTCGCGACGACCGACTTTGAAAGTGACCGCCGGTAACCGTAATAGTTCGCGGAACAAGTCGTTATATATAATATAATCCCTAAAAGATACTTTGGAATTTTTTTCAAGTACCATATTATTTTTTATCATGTTTTCCTGTCCCTTTTTTACCTTTGTATTTATGTTCGGTATTATATTATATCTAAACGTGTTCGCAAATTTCTTTTGAACATTAACATTGCCGGACTCTCACCTATTGTAACATGTGGAGCCTTTTCGGTAATGCAAGAGGAAATTCAAAGATTTACAAAAAAAATGTAAACAAACCTGCGGTATCTGGATGCTTTTACCGCATCCGGTCTCGCCGACCGGGACGAGCGTCCGATACTTCTCCAATAAATATAAAATGTGATTGCAATTATTAAATATCGGTAGACGTTGTCGTTGCGACTGTATCGAATGCGACAGGTGCCTGTTGTACACGAAGTCGGTCGATTCCACTGAACTGGCGTTGTCTTTATCGAGGAAGCTCGAGGTAACCGGTGGTTTTAAAATTTTCGGTTTGAAATCACTCATAACGGAACACGTCTGAACACTGTCGATTGAACTTTGCGGCGGTTTTCCTCAAAATTTCACGCGAAGACCTTAAAATCTGAAATTGATACAATAATAAATTATGATCTAATAACGGAAGTTACTCACGTTAGCAACGCTCAACGGCTTTTTCGAACAAGACGACGATCGATCACGCTATTCGGCCTTCTTGTTATCTCTGGAAAGGCATTTTTTTATTTAAAATATCAACACGATCTTGGCCCTAAACGAACGACGGCGTACTTATTTAATTGACCTACAGAGCGCTCGCACCATCTACCGTTCAAGGACAAATTATCTACGATCGGATATGCACGGGGTGATTGCAAATAAATCGACACATTTACGCTTTGCTCATGTACCGTTTAATTCTCGAGATACTACGTTTTCTGTTATTGTTAAACAAGTACGAAGTTAACGGACTAACCAACAAAAGATAGAAAATCCTAAACGTCTCCTAGGCGCCATTTTTCTTCGTTTAAATTAACCAATCGGGTCGCAGATCGCATCGACACAGGCTTAACGTTGCGAAATGTGTTTTTCCACGACTCAGAAAATAGAAGTCGACTTCTACGGTACCTAAGTCGCGCACGATTTCGGTCGACTGACGTTTTTTCCGATTTTATGCGAGAAATATACGGGTTTAACTTCGTTTTCGCGCAGACAAAGTTCGATTTTGCGAAACCAGATGGCGCCGCGCCGTCGTTTCAAAAAATTTCCCCCGCACACGCCACTGCCGCAGCGTTTTCGTTTTCATCTGTTTAATCGATTTATAATAAATTGTTAAATAAATATTGTACGCCCGTAATCGGCCTTGAATTTTTTTTTAATGCACATTTAAAATAGTTTTCAATTCAAATTACGACCATAGTTCACGGCCACAAGCGCACACGTAACGATCTCATTTTAAACCACAGAACTATCGAGTTTTTTTTACCAATAACAATAAATTTCGTAACGAAATTTCGTTCGACGCCACCCATGCGAACGGTAGAAGAAATGTACGACCGTGTTGTGTTGGCATGTCAATTTTCAATTTGTACAGAACTTTTAAAGCATAATATTCAAATAACGGCAGTTCGATCGCGGTGCTATCTAATCTAACAGTACTTTCGTAAACAAAATATGTCGTGGTTGAATTTTAACGAAAGTCTTAATTCGATTAAAGGCCAACTTTCTAGTTTTGCAAGTGGTGTTTTGGCCGAATAGGTATTTTATTGCTTAAGTTACTAACGAATAAGTACCACAATCGCTTGCGACAAATGTCTATATAACCTCACTTTATTAAGACACAATCGTCAATTTATGTTTATTGAAATTTGTTTGCTTTATCAAAATGTAAATGGAATATCCTTCGTACGTATCGTAGACAGTTAAAAGTTACAGGTTGCGTTTGATTTTCAGAAGACGACGTCCACGCCAAAAACAACATTATTTTGTAGTCCCAAGAGGAGATTCGGAGTTTGGGGGTAGGTTCCGGCTTTACTTTTATAAAACCGTCCACCGATTAGCGGCCAAATTTCCCGAATTAGGATCGCCATTGAAACTGCAACAAATGTTCTGTTCCCGTCGAGTGTTCGGTAAACTTATGTCAGTTTTAAAAAAACACAGATTATGGACCAAATATTGCTGACATATTAATAGATAGAGAAGAAGTAAAGAAAGAAGTTGAAAAATTAATGAAGAGATTAGAGGTTAGCTCGCTTCATTTTTCGTTTTGCATGTTTGTAATATTTTTAAAATTAACAGGTAACAATGGACGAACAGCAGAAAATTAGTAGAGTAACAATCGGGCAATTTCAAAATCCTATGTATGTTTTCCCGAAGAATGCGTAGAACTAACACCGTCTAATTTTGGAGCAATTGTGCGACTTAAACAAACCACTTCTTGCAATAATTTAGTCGGAAAAATTTTAAATACAAAAGCAATTTCTACTCCGGCCATCGAACATGGCAAAATTAACGAAAACGTAGCTATTAATAAATTTATGGAACTGAAAAAGGTGAAAGTACTGCCGTCCGGTATATACATCGATACTTCTCATGGTTTCTTAGCCGCTTCTCCAGACGGTAATTTAAATATATTTCAATTTAAATAACACGGCAATTACTTAATTATCAAAACAGACCTTGTTCTTAATTTTCACACATTTTCAACATCATTTCATTTATATATACATTATCTATTAGGAGTATTTTTTAATGTTTTACTTTTACCGATTGTGAGTTTATTTTAAAACTGTGTTAATACTTCATTAGGAATCATTAATGAAGCTGAAATAGTAGAAAGAAGTAGAAGTAAAATGTTTGCACAAAATTGCAAAAGCAGGGACGTTTTTATACAAAACCATACAAAAGAAGGAAGTGTCTTGTCTGGAAATCGTCGATGGAATGATTAAATTAAAACGACGTCGCAATTATTTTTATCAGGTATTTTAATAGTTAGATTCTTTATACACATAACAGGTCTGCATTTATTCCTATTATTTGATACTTTCAACCAAAATTGTTAAAATTCGATAAACATATAAGATGTGTGTCATCTTGTTTAATGGCATGTCACGCTTCCCTTTCGAAGTTATTTTAGTTACACCCTGTACATTTTAGGTGCAAGGACAATTAGCTATTACAAAAGCTAATATTTGCAGGAGATAAGAACGACTTATTCATAGAAATAATCGAACGAGATATTACATTATGGGAAGAAGAGATGCCCCCTAAATTAAATCAATTTTATACAGCTTGTTTAGGGCCAGAAATAATTTTAAATGGGCGATTTAAAAACCTAAAGTGTGAAGAATGCGAAAGCAAAGGAAGAAAATAGTAATATAGGTATAAGTAGTAGGTAGTACAGTATAGTAATAGTACTTATATATAGCTGTTATGTTCTTTTATTCAAATACTAGTTTTAACTCGCGACTTCGCCCGCGTGCGATTGGAAATATTCGAAGGAACATTTCCTACAAATTTCACATTATAGTAATACGGACAAACTGATCAAATTTTAAAAACGCACAAATTGAAAAATCCTTTCTTAGTGAATGTCTACGTGTTTTTAGGACCAGAGGTTGACTTGTCAAATTATTAAAAAACATACTTTCCCCGTTTCGTTCCCTTATCAGAACTTGTCAACGACTGTGTTAGAACTTTATTCAACTAAATATTTAACATTATTGTTATTAATTAATTCAAGAGCTTCCCTTTTTAAGTAACAACGAAAGGAAACGTTTTAGGAAAAAACCTTATCTGTATAAAAGCCCCCCCAAACCCCTTAATTTTTGATAAGAAATCGTCATTTTTCGCATTATTTATGAATGACCCTGAATATTATTATCGGATACGTTTTTAGCTGTTAAGAGCACCAAGGAGTGGTGTCCATATTGGAGAAACGCATAACTAAAAAAAATAGAAAAAAAAATTGCCAACTTCTTTTATAAAAGCCGCGTAAAAAATCTACTAACCTTACGAGATCGTATACGGCGAACTAAAAACTTTTTCTAAATAACATTTTTTGATGAAACCTTTAGATTTTCTGCAATTTTAATCCGCAGTAAAATTTATTCCAACCTTTACAAATATCGGCCACTATACGTAAAATAAGCAATCTGACAACAAAGTCACGATATCTGCATTTACGGCGGGAGATTATGTTTCGCCGATTCAGAATAATTTGTCGATATATTTATTAACTTGTGCGAGCACTGGTTTTTTTTAAGAATTTCCGCCTCGCCCGCGATCTTTGGCGCCTTTACTATTCTGGCGCCCGTGGCCTAGGTTATTCTTTTCGGTACGGATATAAGTGGCGTGCTTAATTTTTTTTTATTACATATTGTACCAGTAGAGTGCTCGAAGCTCTGAGAAATGACTGTCGGGGTTACAAGATGAAACCTCGACAGTCCGAAAGAGCGTATTTTTTATTTCCAAACGTGAACTTTCTTTTGCCGTAAAATTCGTAATTGATTTTGTGGAAAAAATCGTTTAAAAAATTTCGAAAAAACGCGAAATAAACGGGCTCTTATGGAGAAAAATAACTTTCGGGGCCCGATATCTCGGTTCGAACCGGTGAAAAGTTCGCTTAAATTTCGCGTTTTTTTTTTTTCCGTTTACACTGTCATAACTACAAAACGGTACGACATATCGAAACATTTTATTCTCTAAAAAAGTTTGGTTCGCCTATGTAGCATTCGACGGTCCAAGAATTATATTTTTGCAGGGCTTTATAATTAAGATAGATTTTTATATGTTAATGATCTATTAATTGAAATGCCAAATAATGCAATATCATATGCTGATGATACAGCCTTGATATCTACAGAAGATAATTGGGAAGAAGTCGAGTGCAATATGAACAAATACCTGAAAGAAGTGTCAGATTGGTTGGCACTAAACAAACTATCGTTAAATGTAAGAAAACAGTGTACATGACTTTCGGAAATTACTGTGATAGTGTTCGTAAGAATATCAATATAAAAATTGAAGATTATATTTTGAGTAGAGTTGATTCATGTAGATACTTGGGAATTATATTTGACTATAATTTAAAATGGAATAAGCATATAGAGTATATTTTGAAAAAAACCAAATATTTGATATATTTGACGTACAAATTGTCAAGGTTTATGAGAACAGATACTTTAAAATTGTTATATTATGCATTCTTTCATAGCGTTATTATATATGGTAATATAGCATGGGGAGGTGCATATAGAAGTATTCTTGAACCGTTACAAAAAATCCAAAATAGAATTATTCGAACAAAGGTGAATTCAGTACAGATAATCCTTTGTCTTTATTTCAAAATTTTGCGTACGAGAGTTTAGCCTATCATTATAAGCGACTTACTAGTTTATATGTCAACTCGGTAAGCAAGACTAGAAATAAAAGCATTCCACTTCCTAGGATAACTAAGACTGTTAGCTATAAGGATAGTTATTATACAGCAATAAAAGTGTTCAATGAACTTAGACATGATCTCAAATTACTAAATATAACAAAAAAATCAAGTAGAAATAAACTAAAGGTTTGGATTAAATCCAACATTTCGGTGTGGTGATAAGTAGAGGGTATATATTTCAGATACGGTTGTATGCATTAAGATGGGTTTATTATATAATATAATGTATTGGAAATATGTAAATATTGTAAAGAAACAGTGAATACATTTAGTTTTAAGTTTAGTATATAAGTATACCAGATTCTGCGTACAGGTAACTGTGTTTACCTCTGCAGGATTACTTTTTGTAGTTCTTTTCTGGTAAATAAATAAATAAATAAATAATTAAAAGTGAAAACGTGTGAAAATTGCATTTTCCGAATCACGCCGAGATTGTGCGTTTCGTCGTTTCTCTCGGCGCTCCCGTCTCATTTTTTGCCGTAGCTTTCTCTCCTTCTATACGTAATTCTAAAATACATGTGCCAATATAATAATATAATTGTTGTAGATAACACCTTATCTGAACTTTTTCTTTTTCTAATGGTTAGGGTTGAACAATAAGATGTCAACACTGTAAGTAAATCAAGTACGAATACAATGTTTCGAATGATAATTTATGATTTGAATGTTGTAAAACTAGTTATGAAACGCAATAGCATTAGCATATTGTGCATTTCGTGTAGATATTTTTACACTTATTGTCTAACACGCACTTATAGTTGGCGAAATTCGAACAATCATACTATTTTTACTATTCGATTGTATATTCAAGATAAGTGAATCATTACAAAAATATTGTCCTTTTTTTCAATTTAAATGAGATTATGATAAATGCCTTATATATTGATGCTTTTTTGTCAAATTTGTAATTGCCGCAACATGCGAATGTCGAACATTCTCTGCTGCCGCGAAACCAGAAACGATATGTGTATTGCGCTAAACAAAAATCACGTTCTACGGAGGAATAATTGTAATTTTTTACCAAGCACATTGTGCCGCCAGACGCACAAAATAGAACAACTCATTTTCGATAACATTTCAGCCTACGACAGATTGGAAAAACGGCATCGATTAATTATCATTTTAACTTGCCACCTAGTTATTTTTACGGCCGTTAATAAAAATTCCGAATTACTTTTAAAAAAGTTTTTGTCTTCTTCCAACTACTATTATTTTGTATTTTTTTCGTTATGGGTAAATGTAAATTTTAAACAATTATTTACACGACAATTGATTGAATTTTCATTGATTGGTGGCGATTTTGAATTTTAGAGATGATCGGTTATTTTTCAACTGGTTCATAACGGTTAATTTGCGATGACTGCGGTGGTGGTGTGAAGGGAGCTTTACTAAACAGAGATGGTTTTAGTTTAGTTCTGTATCTTTACAAACATTTTCAACTTGATAACTGTAAGTTTCGCTCCCATATGTAAAACGATAATTGCATAAACATGATTAATAAATAGGGAGCACTACTTGTCAAGCGAAATTTTACGTCGTCTTACCTATCCTTCTCTAAAGTAATTCTTTGTCTAGCATATCCCACCCTTAAATCGTCTTTCAATTACTTTAAAAGCGATCAAAAACAAGAATTAACTCGACTCACTTTAAAATAGTGCTTGTACCCGGCAATTTCCCATAGGTAATCCATAATCGTGTACGCGGGCCTGCGGTAATTAAACTTCTGCTCGAACGCAACACTTTGGCCGGTCATTTCGATGCTAACAAAAACGTTTGGCAGAGCGCTCGCGATCTAGAACCAGAAACTACATTCAATCGGCGAATCTAGTCGCACAAGAAACCAATCTCACCTCCTTCCTGTGCGGGTGACGGGCGAACAGCATCTCGCAGTGCACTCCGACCGTCGAACGTTGATTCGATTCGTCCTTGTGATCCCTGTTTTCTAAAATGGCCGCGTCCACCCCGCAGCAGCGCAACGACCTTCCCAGTCCTTGGAGCATGGTGTCGCACACCACCCGAAACGAGCTCGACGGCAGTGGATGCAGGTGCGGACTCGACGGCTGCGAAACGACCGGCTTCTGTTTAATAAAAAACAACATCATCTCCATTCTTCAATCGATTAGCAAAAAACGAACGCACATGTACGTGTTTACCGAAGTACTTCTTGTTCTTCTTCTTGAACTGTCGGGACGTCACGAGGTTGTAGCAGGTGTCCTGAAACGGGAAGCCCTGCTCGTCGCAACACTTCCTCATTATGTTGTAGACCTCGATAAGGCAGTAGGCGTCTAAGGCGGCGTAAAGTAATTGACTGTTCCTGAGCGGTCGGTTCTCCCAGTTCGAGAACTGGTCGGACTTGTCGAGCGGACTGCCGCAACATTGCCGAACGAGCGTGGTAAGGCTCAGACTGCTCGATTCGGCTAAGATACGGATTCGAATCGGCAGTCACGAACGTTCAATACAACCTAAATAATTACCCGAGTGCGGGAAGGTTACTTTGTTGGATTTGTCGATGTGCGTCCACAGCGTGGCGAGGTTGAGGAATCCAAATTCCGGAGTGAACCCCAGATGGGGAGGCGACTGCTTGATCATCGTCACGTCGCCGGATAAATTGAAACCTGCGACAAAATCGATATGCGTCGGTACCAAGTACGGATCAAATTACTTATTTCGACTCACCTAGTTTTAAAATATCACAGTTATGGAACAAAACATCGTTCAACTTCTGCCACAGAGGCGCACAAAGCGAACCGATCTTGATGACGTCGAGAATGTAAACGGCCCGCCTCGTGGCTATTTGCAGAAGCGACAGCTCGCTGTTGCATATACCAAAGCTGGGCTTCCACTCGCAATCGATGCCCACTATGTTGACATCCTACAACACGTACATTTCTTACCATGTGATCGAATTTAAAAAAAAAATTTTTTTTAAAAATGCCAACCTTCAAACCGGAATAAATAAAGTATTCGAAAATGGCGACATGATCGACAAGATGAATACTATTCGCCGGCAACGCCAGCCGATGGTACTTTATTGGTTCCGGAGCGGCGCCGGGCTCGTCCCAACGATCCTGCGGGGCCGACTTGAAACACTGCTTCTGCTGGTGCCTGCAACGCCCCCGGATTACCGAAACGAGCACGACGGCCCTCGAAAACACACGTACCTGTCCTCGTCGGGATTATTGTTCAGCATTCGTACCGAGTAAGGCCAGTACGAACGGTCGACGTTGTAAAAGTGCGCCAACCTCAGCGCCTCCGCCGTGTCGCCGTACAAGGCCACCTGACCGACGAGCTCCTGCTGTAAATGTTCGTCGTCCTTAACCGCCTCCTTCACCATTTCCCTCCAGCTCTTGTCGCCGAACCCGTTTTCGATGTACCGCTTGTGCAATAAAAATTGCAACGCGCCTCGTTCCGTCTCTGATTGAGGCTGGGCGTTACCTCGGAAGGGATGTCGAACATTTTAGAGAAACGTATAATCATCTTCTTCCACAACTTGGTATATAACTTGTCCCACTTGACGTCGGGTATCCCTAATTTCCTGTAAATTGCGCACGTTTGTCTCGGCCATCAAATTATCACCATATACTTACGCGATAAACGGCTCGAGCACAGAACGAATCGATATATTATGACCGAGGGCAGAATCTAAAAACGTCACCAGATTAGTCTGGTGTTGAACGCTGCTGCGTAAAAATTCGTCAACGCACACCAGTTTGTCTTGCAACAGTAGGGGCAGCAGAAAATCTTCTATGCTAAATTTACTTTGAAGTCCCAACAACGTGGCGCACTGGCAAGCCTTGAAATGGAACAAAAAAAAAGCAGTCAATTCCGCAAACAATCCAACATTATGTATTAAACGAATTCACCTCTTTGTACTGTTTTTCTTCGAGCATACAAGTGATGCACTCCAGAAAAATATCACAGTCTTTGGCCATCTGATACACGGACGACATCAGTTTCATTAAAATGAACGACCGCTGCTGACGTACCACATTAAAAGCGGAAACGTTGATTTGAATGGTGAGCATGCACTCGACGTCTCTGCCCGTCCTCTTGAGCCACTCGCCGAACTGTTCCATTATTAAATAAGCCAACGTTTTGGGCTTTGCATCTTTGAAGTCCAAACAGTTATAAGTTAAACGTAACGCCTGCTCGTAGACGTTCGAACACTTATCGAAATGATGGTGTAACATGTTTATAATGGTCGGGCTCTTCTTCACTGAAACAGACAATTTAGAAAGGGAAAAGTTTGACGCCGCGCGGCATAGTCTCACGTAAATTCCAGTACTTTTTTAAATCGGCAAACCACTCTTGCGTTGAATTGTCTAGATCCAGATCGATGACTATACTACTACATTGAATATTCAGATCTTGCAACCTGGAAGTGGACCGAACAGGAGTTTGATCGATGTCTCTTCGAAAATACTCCGGCACGTCCGGACATTTTGCAAACGCGACCGTGTAAACGAACGACGAATTTTTGACAAAACTAATTAACAACGATACTAACCTCACTTTCGATTCACTATCTCGACGTGTATTTCGCTGCGTCCAGATTGCTTTCTGGTAAATTGATAAAACGCGGAATATCGATTATAATGAATTATTTCGCGATATTTCCGAAGAAAAATTGAAAAAGGTTTAACGCGTTAATATTCCTTGACGTTTCAAATCGGAAGTGGCTCTGCAACGTTTGTTGACCGACGGTGGCTCGTGCCACCATAAATTAATATACATTTCCACGCAAAATTATTTTCCTGGGTAGAGGGCTTAAAACACCTACATAATATAAATTATTCCCCTAGTTTTTCTTGTTCCTAACGGTACCGCACAGTAAAGGTGAACGTACAATATGCCAGGGCGCAGCGGATCGCATTTCAGCGCAACCAATTGCTGGAGCGCATTTTAAATGAATCAATGCTGGAATCACTGTAGTATCACAACGATTGGTTATAGAATAATACGTTACGACGCGGCCCGCTTCGCCTCAGCATAATGCACGCTTACCTTTAAGCTCACAAAATCTTTGTTTGCATTTAAAATATGTTATCGTATCCCTTTAAATTTACAATCACGGCAACATAATAACGACTTACAATCGCCACATTCAACCAAGATAAAAAAAGACAGTCACAGTGTCTACAAAACAATACAAGATTAATATTACACACGCGCGCACGCACACAGTGTTCAGTCTGGTAGAATGCTGTATCGAAGAATTAAATATCTAGTTAGATTATGCTATAATAATTTCAGCCTATATTAATTAGAAAGTTTAATAACAATACGATTCCTACATTTAAAATCAAATCGGATGAAACATGGTATACACACATACACACCCACGCTTAGATTGTCATTTCTTGCATTGTTAATCTCGAAAAACTACTTTTCGATTAATTCCGGACCTGTTCTATGCGTATTACTGCCGACATTTTATCGAGATTATAAAAAAACTTTAATCTATTTTAACGCCCACAGTTCCTTATTTATTGCTCGGTAATACCTCAAATACGAGTTTTCTAATCGTTTCCGACTTGTTCTGAACGTTACGGCCCAAAAGCTTGCGGTCAAAATTTTGTCAAGAAAAAATCGCTGAGCTATAATAAGGGACTTTTTCCAGATTTGGCAAAAATTTTAAATCGCCGGAAATGCGCCTAGATTGTCATTTCCGTCGTCCGCGTTGATTGTTTTCGCTGCTTATAAGGTCTGTGCAATAGATTTTAATTTACAATTAAAAGCGCTTGCGTCAAGTACTAATGAAATCTATTATGTATGGTTTAGAACTTGACTATTTGGTGTAACTTTTTAAAATTAAAAAATAAAATTGTGTTTTCGTTTTACATCTATTAAAACTGCAATTAATGTATTTTTCCTAAAGTAAACAAGAAATTATTCCGAAAATATTTAATAAAATGGTAGATACTGATCTATAAAGACTATAATTTTAAAATTTTTCTAGTTTGTGGTTTTGAATATACATTTTGATTAATTACTTTATCATATTGCGTGTTATAGTAACTGGAAAATAATGGTTTAATTAGCTTTGTTAAAATGATGTCTGCGATTAAATTTTTATGATTGTAACAAGAAAAATGGGAACTTAAAGAATTTTTTAATAAATTAGATGTAATTTTGAGGGAATTGCCTTCTCGAGGTAAATATGGAATTAGTGCTGTTATTATATTACTTGTGTGATATATCGATGAAGAAAAAAATCTATTTGGATATTTTAAAGATCCCTTATTTTGTAAATGAAGTAATCCCAGTAGTGACGTACGTGCTTTAATACTAGAGAGTGATTCTATGCTCTCTTCTAAAGTACGAAGGATGTATCCTGCTAACATTGCTACTGCTGCAGACATAATGCCATATCCCATATTGTTATTGACATTTTGCAAATTATGAATACTGTCTTTTATGGTACGAGGTAATTCCAATTGCATGTTATCCTCCTCGGACAGCTGAACAGGACTGCTATCACGAATATTAATTGTACTAATATATGATACATGGGTTTGAAACACATTTGCAGAAGGTGCCACATGTATGATCCTCGATCTGAGAATTTGTTTAATTGCATAATGAGCTGTTGCATCACACGATCCTCCTCTCATCCGAACATTGCTAAACATAGATTCTACTGCGTCAGAACTAAACATTCTAGTTAAGACATAATAAAAATTGCTTTCGGTAAGCAAATACTTAACACGTGCATTTGTACTTTCGGCCGTAAATATAAGTGCTTCTGCAGTTTCTTTCTTGAATTTTCGGTATTGCACAATGGCATTTTTGTATCACTACTTGATGAAGTTAGCTCAAAGCGAAAAGACAAAGGGCATTCAGTATTCTTATTCATAGAATCGACAGGAGTGGCAGGATCTTGGGTGGATATACAATCAACATTCATACTAGTGCATGACTGTTTAGAATTGATATTGTTGGACTTTTTCTGATGTACAGGATCTACATCAGGAGTGGTAGAGTCTAGGGTAGTTGTACGACAATATAAAGTTGGAATGGCATTTGCTTTTAATTTATACCTTTGATTTAATTTATTGGAATAGTAACAACTCTTTTCGAAATGTTTTTCGCAAACATACAAATTGGGTTCAATATTGTGTCCTGTAAATGTATAATTAAGTAGTAATAAAGGGTTAAGTAAGATTGAATTATTGAAATCGCAATTATTTACCTGTTACATTAAATATTTTTTTACATCACAATTTTTTATTCGTAATATCAGAAGGAAATCGGTGCATTTCAATTTTATTTCTATTTATTTGTCTGCAATTAGGCACACAACAATGTTTTAGCTGCATATTATTTACCGCGAATTCCACACTTTAAATGAAAATCCTAGTTGCAAATAATCATTACAGTTACCATTAATATCCGACGCGAGCGACATCTGTTATTTCCATTCAAGTTGTCAGGTCAGCTGTTTTAGCTATGCACAGACCTCATAAGCAACTCTGACAACAATCAACGCAGACGACGATTAATACAAAACAAACGTTTATTTCTGCAATTAAATGTATGTCGATGTGGTAAATGACAATGTTTAAATCAACGTAAGATAGTTTCTAACTTAATATTTATTGCAGTCGATTATAATACCGATTCATGACGGACAGGCGTGGATCGATCAATGTTTCGAATCGATTTTAAATCAAGATGCCATAAAAAAAATTAAACTGGAAGTTTGCGTTTGCAACGACGCAAGCCGCGACGACACCGAAGCGCTGCTCGAGAAATGGAAGCCCTCATTCGAAGAATGCGGCGTTACGTTACTGACGTACGACAACAAATCGGGCGCACCGGGTGGCGGTAAGGAATCGTGCCGTTCGCAATCGAAACGACATTAAATTGCAAAACAACTTTCAGTGGGTTACTCGAAAAACAAAGCTGTGTCTATCAGTAAGGGAAAATATTTATGCTTTCAGGACGTCGTAAGTACCCGGAGATACATGAATAATTAACGCAGAATAGATTTTAAGGGATATTTCTAGGACGACGTGATGTTGCCCGATCGTGTACTTTCCCAATACAACAGAGCACTCTCCGAACCACCGAATACGGCGAGTTCGTGCGTGAACTTTCGCGTAACGCGCGCTTACGTTCGTTCATTTCTAGATTGTCGGTTGCAAGTTCGAGAGAGAGCCGAGAAACTCGACGGCACGGTACACGAGGTGGGCAAACTCGCTGACGCACGAACAGTTGAATTATCAAATTTATACGTCGCACGGGCCGACGGTCATCATGCCGACGTGGTTTTGCCAACGTTCCGTCTACGACAGGTAAAAAAAACTTTATCGTACGCAAAAACGTGGCCCGTTCTTCTTGCAGAATCGGCGGATTTTCGGAAGCGGGCAGGGGAACGCCCGAGGATCTGCTGTTCTTCTACGAACACCTGGATTTGGGCGGAAAGGTGTGCAGAGTGGACGAGCGTTTGTTGATTTATCGTTATCATGTGGGCGCCGCGACGTTCTCCATCGATCGGTACGTCGGCTCGTTCGAATAACTAATTAAACGATTAACGATTCCGTTATTTTGCAAGGAACACGATATGGAGGATTAGGTTGGATCGTTTGGAGAAACGTGTCTTATCGATGTGGAGCCACTTCACGATATGGAACGCCGGCAGGCAGGGGAGAAAGTTCTATAATTGTTTGAGCGAGCACAACCGAGAAAAAGTGACGGCAATGTGCGACGTCGCCGTTAAAATGGTAGGGAAAAAATATACGCCGTACAATCCCAGTGCCCGTTCTGCGGGCCGTGGCGTCGACGTCGTTCATTTTAGGGACGCGGCGCCGCCGTTTGTGATATGCGTTAAATTGGTGAGTTGACGGTCAGTAAAAATCGGCTTTCGTTCGATAACGACTTGTAGGACATGAGCGACGGCGATTTCGAACGGAACCTCGCATCTTTGCGTCTGAAGGAAAACGAAGACTACGTTTGCTTTAGTTAATTACGGAGAAATGGGCGACGCACGAAACATCAATTGAAAACGAGAGTCCCACAAAGTTATGTTCGAAACAAAAAAGTAATCGTCACATGCCTTCTCTTTGATTTTGAAACAACTTTTAATTTTAAAACTACTGTATCAAAACATTTATACAAGTATATTAAAGATACCTTTTTTTTTAAACGACGATTCGCGTTTTCTAGGTTTTTTTACCCCCCTAAATCCTGAGCAGGGCCGTGGATAAAATAGAACCGATTGTGATAGTTAGAACTTCATTTATTTTCTCATAAACAAGGTAACTTAATCTAAAACGACAAAGGAAATTAAGAGACGTTCAATTTAAATGCGAACGCAATTGGAACATTTACGGAAATAGCAGGCGAGGCTCGAACAGCGATGTCCACTCGTATTCTTCGTCGAATTTAACTTCTTCTTTGTCGCCAATAAAGAATTTACCTTCGGGCTCGCGGCACTGCTCGCCTCCTTCTAAAAAAAAAAACAAAACAACTTCGAAATAACATCTAAACAAAGCTCCGTCGGGTTTTCACCTAAAAGTCGCAGAAACACCTTGGACGTATCCGGACAGTATCGCATCACTTTGGCCACTACAAAATTAGAAATCTCCGGCGTGTACGAGTTCGACAGCACGTACAACTGAAACGAAGTTATAATTCAACTATCGCATTCGTAACTGCAACTTCGAAGTGATACCTTAAAAGCGACAATATCGCCTTGTTTAGGGAACCTTCCTTCCATAATAGGAAATTTGACGATCTCTTCGGCGCACATTTTTTTATAATTCACCCCGTCCGCCACATCAACACGTTCTGTAATTTCGAGCTCGGGACACTCGGCACTTACGGTATCATTTGTGGCGCTCGGTTCATCTCGAAACCGTATGTGAGTAGTCGACGAAGATTCCGTAATCGCGGGTTCGATCGCGGGAAGGTCGACAAACGAAACCTCGTTGATTTTATTTTTATTTTTACGCTTCCTAACGCGTTTGCGTTTCGGCTTTTGGGGCCCAATTCCTCCATTTGCCAGTTCAACTGCCCGCACGTTAGTTTCATCGGAACAGCTCGACGATTCTGCTTGTCGATCGTTTGCATCGTCCTTGCTCTCGGTGCTTTTTAAATCGTCGTCGTCATAAACACGTACCGCTCTAACGATGTTAGGTTTCGTCGAAATCGGCAGCAATTCTAAGACTTTTTTCTTTGTCACCGTCAAGGCCGACGTGGGTTTTGTGTCTAAATTAACTTCGTGATCGACACCTAGTTTTTCCACCACCACATCTGAACTCCTATCTTTCGACTTGGTCTTCTTCGATTGAACATTCTCCAAATTGTCTTGGTTATCGCGAAATGATGGCTCTGCATTATCGATCGATTCTTCATTGTTTTTTTCTTCGGCAAGCTCCAAATCGCCGTTCTTATTTTTTTTCTGTTTCTTCTTTTTTGCCGACGACTCGATGACGTCGTGTTCAATTTCGGTCTCTACGTCGCGCATCGTTCTTTTGCTGGCTTTCTTTAAGGGGCTTATTAGATCTACAACGTATATTTCGTTCATGCTAAGCTTTCGCTTACTTTTCTGGAGGACTTTTCGGCGAAGCTTGCATTAATGTGTCCGTC
The DNA here is from genome assembly GCA_036326145.1 of Rhagophthalmus giganteus. Taxonomy (NCBI): domain Eukaryota; kingdom Metazoa; phylum Arthropoda; class Insecta; order Coleoptera; family Rhagophthalmidae; genus Rhagophthalmus; species Rhagophthalmus giganteus. The sequence continues at coordinate 6,309 of JARFJA010000072.1, read as the reverse complement.
GTTGAGCTCGAGCTGGTCGACGGTCCCCTTGTTTGTGTGCGGAATGGCCCTACCGTTTAAAATCAATCAATCATTCAATCGACAAGATAACCAGAATCGAGGTTATTCACGGTTATACTTACATGACGATGTCGCCCTCCTGTAACACATTCACATCTTCCAACTCCGGCAGATACAGGCCGTTGCAGGTTAAGTAAAAATTCGAGCTTATTTGAAACATTCTCGAAATGTGATTCAAAATGTCCTTAACCTTCTTCATATTGTTGGTTATGAGCAGTCGGCACAACGCGCGATGGTCGGCAAAGAAATGGGCCATTCGTAAAGTGACACGAAATTCCATAATTACCTTTACGAACGACTTAAACAATAAATACAATAAGCACAGTACAATAAATTAAATGCACGAACTAATTATCACACATAACAATTGCTAAACGTAAGAATGAGTAACGTATTTGCCGACCTTGTATTTGTATAACAATGGCGGTAAAATCGGCGTTGCCAAACCTATTTTAATTTCTTATGTTTTCAAGACTTATTTAAGACAGCGTTCGCAAAATTAGCGCCACATTCAAATGGCGTCAAAAATGGTGAAAATCTAGATTGAGATCATCGTCGATACGACATAACGACAGGCCGCATAAAATTACAGGATGAGAAAAACATAAACGCAGGACCTTTCCTTTGGTTTAGCCGAAGTTCAATAATAATCTTGTGAAAAATGTTGAAACGTTTGAAATTTGTCTAACCTTCGTGAATTTTTGTGGTCGTTCCGCGCATTCAAATCGATTAACTGTAAGGGATTAGTGCCCTGCGAAATCACGTCTAAATTATGCTCCTAAATTTATTACTACATAAAACGTAAGTAAAATCTGAAGATGATCTCGATAAAGTGTTTTCGGAGCCAAACTTGTCGCAAAACGGCGATTCGTCAAAGTTCAAGATTATTTTTAGTTCAGGGTTCTCTATTAGAAGGCGACTCCGTAATTTTGGTGAATTTTTAGATAGTTCTTAGTAACCTGTTAGTGGAAAATATTGAACGTTGTTGCCAAGATATCGTAAAAGTTATACAGCCCTATTCATAGACATTTAATTAGATTTATTAGCTACTAAATCCTTTTCCAACTAAGATTTATTCACATAGAAACTGTTATATAATAATCTAGGTGGTAGTTGGATTAAGATCGCTAAGGTGATAAGTAACAAGGAGTAGTTTATTTAATTGTGTGTTAAATGTAATAGAAGTGCAATTTATTAAATTAATAAAACTATTATAAAACAGAAACAATTGTTTCTAAGGAAATAAACACGATTAGTAGCCTTAGTACTAAATTTAATCAAATTAGTTATCTATACTATATACTGCAATATTATGTAAATTTACAAAATTATGGTTAGGTATATTATATAAATATTATAATTATATAAAAAGTAATATTTAAAATAATGATATCGTGATCAACATCGTAATAATTATTATGAACAGATTATAATTATGTTACAAGTAAGCTACTTATTTATTGGTTATGAAAGTAGGAGTGTTTTTATTTTACTTGGTTAATTTGTCTATAAATTGTGATTTTTAAAATATTTAGTTTATTTGGCTATACTTTGATCGATAAACGATTATCTATTTTCAATGGTAGTGACATGTGAATATAATAGCAAAATAAATACTGCACGACTAGTTGGGGGGACCTAACCTATAAACTACATACTATGTATAAATTAAGTATGTAAGCAAAACTAATTAGAAATAGAAACAGTTTCTCATTGGGTGTTGTGCTCCACGGCATACAATAAAAGTTTCACAATACTTCGATAATTTTATTTAAATCGACAACAAAAGTTACAGTTAAATTGTGATATGCAAACTGTAAGGATTTTCGTACCTCAAAAAATACGCTTTAGTTTTCCATGTATATTTTTATTACCTGGCGCTTCTCTACCAACCAATTAACGTTCTACCATAGGCGCGAAATTTAAAAACTAAAATTTTTCAACATTTCGCAACATTTTTCTTTTATTTCAATATGGCCTATCAGCTCTAGCGATCGTCGTTTAAAATCTAGTGTCCTTTCAATACTGATATAACAAGCACATATCAGGTAACTGAACTAGTGACTGATTTATGATTGCAGAATAAAAATAACACTTCTAAGTAATAAGGCTCAATTACGACTTAGCATACAATTTATCATCATTGTTATTACAAATACAGCAAACCGAACCGTCGCGTCGGCTGTATATAATTCAATTTGAAAACACATTTCCAAAAAGCGTAGTTGCCAATCAACTACAGTAGACCATTTATTTTTTGAATTATTCAGGTGCAATTCATGACATTTATTCTGCTGGCTCATTTAGGAGGCAAATCTTGAAATTTACATAAGAATAATTCTAAACCGCACGGTATCGCCATCTATGCAAAATGTTTGAAGCTTTAGTTCATGTTATGAAAATCGTGGCGTGCGATTACCCCGATTTTCTTTTAAAAACAATTCCGTTTCCATAAATGTTTCGTAATTAAGCAAAGCCTAAATGGCTTTAATGGTTGCCTGCACTGATAATTACTTAATATTTAAATCGTAGTCTGCGTCGATTGTTTCGTGCTTATAAGGTCTGTGCAATCGATTTTAACTTATAACTAGAGGCGCTCGCGTCAGGGACTAATGAAATCTATTATGTATGGTTTAGAATTTGACTATTAGCTGTAACTTTTTTAAAATTGAAAAATAAAATTTTGTTTTCGTTTTACACGTATTAAAACTGCAATTAAATGTAATTTTCGTAAAGTAAACAAGAAATTATTCTGAAAATATTTAATAAAATGGTCTATCATTGTATGGTTTGGAACTTTACTATTTGCTAGAACTTTTTTAAAATCGAAAAATAAAGTTGTGTTTTCGTTTTACATCTGTTAAAACTGCAATTGATGTATTTTTCGTAAAGTGAACAAGAAATTATTCGGAAAATATTTAATAAAATGGTAGCAAATATACATTACAGTTACCATTAGTTCCTGACGCGGGCGACATCTGTTATTTCTTGAAAGTTGTCAGGCCAGCCGTTTTATGCGATTGCACGGACCTTATAAGTACGAAACAATCAAAATCTTTCCTAAATTCAAATTGATATTTCATACTTTACGAGTGGCTCGAACCGGTTAAGTTGGGTTTACGTGGCGACGGCGACTAACGACCCCTCCTTAACATCTCATTCCTGTCGAAAACAACAATATTAGCACACGTAAACTACTCGACTGAAACGTCGACTTACCGCAGAGGCATTTCAGATCGTTTCAATTCCGACGAGCCGCACCGTACAGTCTTCGGTGTTTTTTCCTAGGCGCCCTTTTTTTGCATAAGTCGCATCCCATCGACGGCCCGTTCTGAGGTATTTTTCGATAACGACCGTAGGTCTTCAGTGGTGAAGTTCAAGTTTTTCTCCTTCGCCGGCCTATTCCTTCGTTTCGGGTGTTGTTCTCGCCGAGCTCGGCAACGTCGGCTTCTTCGTCCCGTCCGTTTTTTGTTCTTTTGGCTACCGATCGCAATCGTTTCGTTGCGGTACACGTTGCCTATCAGTTAGGATGATTGTTTCGTGACAAAATACGAATCAGCCGCAGATGAAACTGAAACAAATCAAATATAATTCTGCTTCAATATCGATTGATAACGCGGCATAATCTGTGCGACGTAAACGTTCGCGGTCCTCTTTTCAGCGCGCTATCTAAATCTACAGCGATAAAGTAATCTTATCTGTTTTATGCCTATTTAAAACATTCACGATACGTCCACCTATTTGTATAAATATAAAGTTCTTATTCGGAAGTAGAACGTTGCGTGCCCTAAGGAAAATGGACGAAAACGAGGATACGACGGACACGTTGTTCTTCAAACGTTCCAAGTAAGTAGTTGAAACCGCCATTATACAACGAAAGACTTGGAAGCTCTTCCGCGACAAATCCGATATCGGCCGGTGTGTTTTAGAGCGAAGACCGACCGACCCGACACGTCAGGCAAAATCTCGTCGTCTTCCAACATCGTTCCGGTCGTCGACAAAGACTCGGATTATTACAACATGAACCATCCCAAACGGGGCACCGCCGTAATCTTTAATCATCACACCTTCGACAATCGCGACTTGGAGAAAAGGGACGGAACGACGAAAGACTGCAAAGATTTGCAAGCCGTGTTGGTCGATTTAAAGTTCGACGTCGCGATCCACAACGACCTCACTTATAGATCGATTCGCGAAACGATCAATAGCCGTAAGTGTTTCGATCGAGCAAATCGAAATACCGTATTTATTCTAATAAACAGCGCGCTGTCTATTAGAGGGCGCTGTCCATAACTTTTTCCGAATCGCCTTTATCTGCCATTATTGTATTATAAATAAACCAAAAAAATCGATCGATAATACTCGATAGACAACTTAGAAGCTCATCATACCGCTTTACAATTCTATACTATAGTGTATTTCGAGCTGTAACCAAGATATAATAGTACGCGCACAGCACGGAACTTTAGACTGAGCATAACATTCCTCTAATAAACAGCGCTTACTATTAGAGGGCGCTGTTTATAACTTTTTTCAGCTTGGAGGTGCGCTGTCTTGCTATCAGAGGGCGCTGTTTATTAGAATAATTACGGTAGTTGTTCGAATCCTATTTTCAGTATCGAAAGCGGACCATTCCGATTCGGATTGCCTGCTGGTTTGCATGTTGAGTCACGGCGATGCGGGCCAAATCTATGCTCGGGACCGTTGTTATTCTCCCGACATGCTCTGGAAAGCCTTCTCGGGAGACAAGTGCGTCAGCTTGGTCGGAAAACCGAAACTGTTTTTCGTACAGGTGAGTCGAGTTGAGGGTGACCCTCGAACGAACATGACAGGATCGAGGTTCTAGGCTTGTCGAGGCGACGAAGTCGACGACGGCGCCAGCGTGCGATCCCTCATTCAATCCGACGCCGTCAAACCCGACAAATACACGATCCCAATCATGTCGGATATTTTAGTTATGTACTCGACCTACGACGGTACAAGAAATTGTCCGTTAGTAATAAAAATAAAACTAATAGAACTACGCTTAGGTTTCTATTCGTGGCGCAGCTCGGTGAGCGGGTCGTGGTTCGTTCAGTGTCTTTGCAAGGAGCTCGCGGAGCGAGCGAGAGAACGAGATTTGGTTTCCGTCCTTACGTTCGTTAACCGCCGAATGGCCATCAGTTATAAAAGCAACGTGCCCGGCAACAAGAAAATGGATGGGAAAAAACAAATCGGCACGATCGTCAGCACGTTAACGCGCTTGTTGTATTTTTATGGTAATGTGAAATAATTTCGCTACGACACCAATAAAGTTTCGAAGCTCCCAAGATTCCAAAAATCTTCGCTATCGTTTTATTTTGGGTCCATTTCCCTGGAGTGCGACTTTTGCAAAACAAAACAAAAATTATGCCATCATTTTGTACAAGTTTTGTACAGTTTTGTACAACCTTTAGTTTTTTTTGTACCATTCCAAATACTCAGCTGCCGCAGACTGAAATTTCGCACTCCAGGGAAATGCTGGAGTGCAAAAGTGTTTTCTTGTAATAGTAAGAACTCGTTTTGTACAGTTTTGTACAACCTTTAAAAAGTTTTGTACCCTCCCGGAAATGCGTGAAAATGATCGCCAAAGCTCGCACTCTCGATGTATTTTAGAATGCTCAAAATGTATAGCCTTAAGACCATAGAATTTCCGTGTTGGGACACTTCTTGCTGATGAGATGGCGTTGGTCACTCTTTCGCTACATTGCATTAAAATAACTAAAATGCCTGTCGCTAAATAGCTGAATTACGTATCATAGATTTAAACCTGCAGCTGCAGAGAAGAAAAAGAAATCTGTATTATTGCAATTTTAAAACCGATAACACCGAACCGTCGACTACTTGCAATTTTCAAATATTTATTAAATTTTTGCTACCTTAGCATTTCTATTTGTATATATAGGGATAAATTTGTTAACTTGCCAATATGCAAAAACCTGTAGGTACCTGAAGCGAGAAGTACGAGATTGAATGAAACATTCCTTATTACTGATTTCCTAAGTAATTAAATATACATAGAAATTAATTGTCATTATTTAATATTGAAGCTTTACTAACTTAATAAAATTAGTACAAATACAATAAGTAATAACAATTACAAGTAATAACTTAATACAATTAGTACTTGCATAATAAAAAGGTCATAATGAACTAATTGTCGCTGATGAAGTGTGTTTATATTTGTTATATGCACAGTAACTAATATGAAAAAACCTACAAATAGATTAA